>JAADVW010000439.1:0-28698 GCA_023335875.1 Elongisporangium prolatum | reverse complement strand
CGTCCGGCCTGGCTCAAGAAGCAGGACTTCAACACTGTGCTGTTGCCGCGCATCCAGGATGCCATCTCGTTCCTCAAGACGGAGAAGCAAGTGGCGTCGGTTGCCAGTTATGGCTACTGCTGGGGCGCGTGGGTTGGTGCATGTCTCTCAGCGGTAGGTTTGCCTGAGTACAAGGGCCATGTGAGCTTCCATCCATCCTGGATCGTAGAGAACATGCTCTTTGGTGAAGGCGGCGTGGAGAAGCTCGCTGAGACGCTCCTGGTGCCGCAGCTTCTCTGCTCTGCTGGTGATGACCCGGATTTCGTTCGATCCAACGGGAGCGTGCACAAGATCCTCTCCGCCAACTCAAATATCTCCAAGCTCAGCGACGTCGTCGACTTTCCGGACATGAACCACGGCTGGGTGAACCGCGGTGACATCTCGAATGACACGGTGAAGGCTGGCGTCAAGAAAGCGTGGCACTTCGCGGCAAATTTCATTGAGACCGTGAACCCGCTGCAGGTAAAGCCTCCGTTCATGTGACGGGATTTCCATAAAGAAGCAATGAACCATTCTGCTGAATTTCATGTGTTTGATCTGCTGCTTGGACGCGTTTGGTGGTTTTGTGTGAGTTGTGGCACATAATTAATTATCCAGAGAGCAATCATTGTTTACCATATTTTGGTAAACTGCCGCTTCAGACCTGCACTCTGCAGCACACATTCCAAACAAAGAGCGCGTCAGTCGCCGCGAAGAACTCTCAGCAGTTCTGCTACGACTGGCTGCCTAATTCGATTTCCTCTGCAACCTGATAATCCACCTGTGTACTTCCACCGAACCCACACAAACTCCTCAAGCCATTCCAGCTTCTTCCGTCTCTGCCTCCAACCTCATGACCACCACCACCGTTGAGGGCGGCACTCTGCTGGCCATCTGCGCCGCTGTGACTGTGGCCATGCAGTGCAGCTTCTTTGCTGTCGCGTTTCTCTGCCAGTTCGACAAAGTCACGGACCTGGCCGGCACGCTCAACTTCGCCGTCTTGGCCTTGCTCAGTCTGCTGGTGCAGGACGTCTACGATACTCGCGGGTTGGTCGTGACCGCAGCCGTCCTGGTCTGGGCGCTGCGTCTGGGGGCCTTTCTGGTTGCGCGCGTACTGCGACGTGGTCGTGACGAGCGCTTCGATGAAATGCGCAAGGACTGTGCCGCATTTTTCGGTTTCTGGGTCTTCCAGATCATCTGGGTCTTCATCGTGTCGCTGCCTGTGATGCTCGTGAACTCGTGCGACTCAAATGACGTGCCAGCTTTCGGCAAGAACGCGCAGGACATCGTGGGCATCGTACTCTGGGCCATCGGTTTTCTTCTGGAATGGGCCGCAGACGCCTCGAAGGACGCATTCAACAAGGACACGGCCAACAAGGGCAAACTGCTCTGCACGGGTGTCTGGAAATATTCCCGCCACCCCAACTACTTTGGCGAGATCCTCTGCTGGCTTGGGCTCACAATCGTCGCAAGCTCTAGCTTCGATTCCAGTGGCGAGTCGTGGTTTTACGTGAGTGTGCTTAGCCCCGTCCTGACGTTCGTGCTGCTCATGTTCCTTTCTGGCGTGCCGTTGGCGGAGGACCGATACGACGAGCGCTTTGGACTGCAGCCATTTTATCTGGACTACAAGAATTCGACGAGTCCGCTCTTGTGTTTCCCGCCTGGGATCTACAAACATCTTCCGCTCGGTATCAAGCGCGTTCTGTTTCTAGAGCTGCCCATGTACTCACGCAAGCTGAATGAGCTACACAAGAGCCCCGTCATTGCGGAGCTGGAGTGACGTCAATAGGACTTGGTAGGATATTAGGACTTTCTAAAATATAACCATGCAATTCCATTGTACAGTACTGCACACTCGATCCGATTGAAACTCAACCTACAATGAGAGGCAAAGGAAGAACCCATTTCCGACATCCACATATTCCGACAACAGAAAAACACTAAGTGCATAAAAAGGCTAGAATACATCCAGCATATTCTCGAATGCACAGAATGCGACCCTAACAGGAAGCGTATATGCGCATTAGGGCCTAATGCAAGAAGGAATACGTTATGATACGATGCGATTTGTATTTGAAAAACTAAAAAGAAAAAAACTGAATTACAACTTCTCCAGCTTACCGAACTGGCCACCGCCAGGATTGCGTCGCGCCAGCTCGGCGCGGTCGGCCGTTTTGAAATCGAACGAGCAGTTGTGTTGGTCCGCGTAGCGGTGGCCGCTGCAGAATACGTAGCCGCAGCGGCACTCGATGGCGGTCAGGCCCACCTTCTTCTTGCACTCCCAGCAGCGCTTCTTGTTCTTCTGTACTAACTTGTCCGCGAATTCAAAAGTCGATGCCTCAACGGCAACAGCGGAGGAAGCTTCCTGCACGATCAGCGGGGAGGAAGTACTTGCGTTCACATCGACGGAGGGGGCCGGGGCGTCTGCGTTCTTAGGTTCAACGAGGGGGCGAGCGGCTGGAGTCTCCACCTGGCGGTTAGACATCGTTTTCTTCCAGCACACAGAGCACATGCCGCCGCTACCAGGCGCACCGAAGAAGCCGCAGCCATTCACGCAAAGATCCGCACTTTCTCGTTCCTGCTGCATTGCTGTGTTGGAGTGTAAGGGGAATTCCGAGGCGGATGAAGAGGCGGACGACCTTCCTTGAGCGCTTGCGTCCCACCCAGAGAAACGAAAACTAACGCGGCCGAGGGGGGAGGCGGGTCGCTTTCTTTTCTCACAGCCCCGTCCCCTCCTTCCTCCCCCTCGCACTCTTGTGAGTGTTTGTGTTGTGTTTTTTTTTCTTTTTTATTCAATACCCTTACCCTACTGTGGCCAAGTCCACCAGCATACGTTGGAGCATACAAACTTCAAGTGAAGGCCGTCCACTTGTGCTCCAGTTCTGAGCGGATCCCTAACCGCTACACTCCTCAAACGGCGTTTCCAAATGAAATGGCATTTCCATCGATTTAGGAAGGTCATTAATTCTAAAAGAAACAATCAATACAATTTTGGTGCTTTTTACACATTCTGCAAAATTAATTTATGAATTTAACTACCTTTGACAGTGTGCAAAAGCACTGATTACTTCAATATTTCTTCGATTCTTGGCGGTTGTTGTGTACATTCGGAGCGTACTGTATCGTGAGATCCCCGGGGCTGCCACAAGAATCCAATTAGAACAAGGGACATTTGAGCCGTGGGAAATTCGGGATCACTGGGTTGACTTTGCGACCAGCGACCGACTGAGGTAAATGGTTCCGTAAGACTGAATTGAATCCATGATTGGCTTGCTCCAGTTCTGCAGACAACCAAAATTTGCCCAATAATATGAGCTCCAATCATACAGTACAGAGCGTTTCATGGGATGATGACGTAATAGATTATGAAACACTGGCATTAGTCAACTGCCTGATTGCGTACACACATCACTACAATTAGTAAAACACCCATCCATTTCCCTGGTATTCCCAGTCTCCCCCTGCCACTCTTCGACAGAACCATGCAGGCGGAAGCGCTGGCTTTGGCTGCGGCCCGCGCCAATCTGTCGCTGGGACACGAGCAGCGTTGGCTGGACGCCATGGCCAAGCCCCGCAAGCTGCCTGTGACCATCGTGAGTGGATTTCTGGGAGCAGGCAAGACCTCGCTGCTGCAGCACATCCTGGCCAACCGCCTGAACCTGCAGATTGCATGCGCCGTCAGCGACGCAGCCGCCATCAATGTCGACGCGTTACTGGTGGCAGACAACCCACAGCTGCGAGCGCCTGACGTGTACGGTGTGGCGGAGAACACGGTGGACGCCTTCAAGGACGTGGTCTGGCAGATCCTGCAGGATCGCAACATGGCGCTGGACTACCTCGTGATGGAGACCAGTGGCACGATGGACCCAACGCAGCTGATCGCGGCCGTGCAGGAAAAGTTCGGCAAGATGACGCGCGTCCGCCTGGACTCCGTTGTGATCGTGGTGGACGGCGACGCTGTGGCACAGGACGCACGAGCCCAGCGCTTGCCCTGCGACGTGGCAATCAACCAGTTGGCCTGTGCGGACGTCGTCGTGCTCAACAAGATCGATCTCATGGACGACGAGGCCAAGCGACTTGCGACAGAAGTAATCCGCAAGTACGCACCACGGGCGCGTTTGTACGAGACGGATCACGGTCGGATCTACCTGCCGCTGGTGCTGGACATCTCGCCTCCTGGAGACATTTACTTGGCTGTGAGCCACGAGTCAGTCCAGGGCCATTGGAATTGCGCTACAGACGACGCGATGGGAAAACTCCGACTCAACCACGAATCTGATTCTTCCACGCATGGAATGAAAACTCCATCGGCGTTCGCTACTGCAGCCTACGAGCAGGCCGAAGCGACTCCGCTGGCCTCGATCCACGCCTGGATCCAGAGCAAACTGCCTGCGGGTGTGCTGCGCGTCAAGGGGGTCGTCTATCTGGCGGATGACCCGAAGCACCGCTACGTCGTGCAAATGAGTGGCAAAAAGCGCATCGAGGTGGAGAATACGGGTGTCTGGAGATCGAAACCCAAGACTCAGTTGGTTGTGCTGGGCTCGCAATTCAACGAGCTGGACGTGCAGAATGACCTGCGTGTATGCCTTGAAGCCTCAGCAGCCGCTTTGGATGCGAGTGAGCGTGAGAATTGTATCCGGAAGCTGCGAGAAGATCCGCGCTTTGAAGTCTGCGCGATCTTGCCGAACGCGATTCTCTTTCGTCTGTGTTGTCCGACAACGACGCTGGACGAGACCATGCTACGCCATCACCACCACATCGACCTGAACGAGCTCACGCAGCGACTCGTCCGGGACGTGAACGCTGCGGGCAATGGATCGCTGCTCACTTACTGCAGTGCAGCAGTTGGGTCTTCTGAAGATGGCACGACTGATACAGTGGCCATGGGCTCAATAGTTGGCGTAGGCAACGTTCTGGTCATGTGGACGCATCTGGACGAACAGGCAGACCTCATTCTGCAACAGGTGCGAAGAAAGCTGGCTGGATGCATGTGTGGCTTCTAGAGAGTGACAAGGGAAGAGTCTCAACAGAGCAGCAATGCTTCAATATATTAGAAGCGCCGACTTGGGCGCTTGCACGACAACGACTACATTGATCTCCTCTATTCTTATAGAGACGACCGGAAGCTCACACGACGGAAACGCGACGCCAGGCTTCAGTGGAGTCCACAAGAAAGCTCACACGTCGATTACCCGCCGCCAGGCTTTCGGTGCACTCACTAAGACATAGATGAAGCCGCTTATTCCTTGAGAATGATGTACACGGCGTGGATGATACCAGGAATGTATCTACAGAGCACAGTCACGTGAGGATTCCTGACGTGGCATGAAAAGGACCATGGAAGAAGCACGCACCCGAGCAGCGTGAGCAGCACGTTGATGGCCAAATCCTTGGTGCAGCCCACTTGGAAGTAAACGCCGATGGGCGGGATGATGACGGAGCAGATTAAACGCGGGATGTCTCCACAGGTGACGGCCATGGCTACTGGACGGAAGAAGATGAAGTGCTGGTGGTTGGAGAAGAAGATTCGCAACTGAGCCGACTTCTGTATTGGTGTTGGGTAACCATTCGTACCACCACTCTGAGTGGCTTCTTCTAAACCAGATCAACAACAAATTACGGTGGTAAATGTCGCAGTATATCGAAACAGGGTGCTTTGTTTTCGAAGCAGCAAAATTTCAAAATAGGGTGCAGATAATGGTTACATCCGTAACCTTTCCGTATAACCGCTGACTGTGATGTGTATCTGATGAGTCACTCTTGATCCTCTCGGCAGAGAGTGAAGGTGGGCGGACTTCTCAGCGCACGTGCTTCTTCAAGCGCGTTGTCCTCTGCGCCATGTCGCTCTCTTGGGACAAGGTCCAGCACCACGACCTCAGCTAGCCTTCTAGATTTCTCTCTGCGCCGTTGGCACTTGAATGCGCTCGCAGACCGCACCCTCTCACGCAATAGAGGGATACGCTTTTTCCTCCTTCCTTCTTCCGACGGCGTAACCCACAAGAAATTATTCTCGGCCGCCTACGTATCTTCACGCTGATTGGTCCGTATCACCTGACAGAACGTGATTCCCGGTCATATGATTGGTCCACTACGGTTGACGTAGTCTTTCCATTGGTGGTCGGCGTGATGGTGTCGTCGCGTGGGCGTCCCTTACCCCTTTTCACCGTGAAACCAAACGTTGGATTACTGCCAGGCGTCCGTTTGGCGTTATATTGCGCATCTCGTTCTTCTGAAGAACACCGTCATTCTGTCGAAAGCCGCGAAAAGGTAAAGTGCGCGCGCCCATGAGCTCCGTGGGCCTTGGCCTCTGGGCGAAGCTGAGACCACGGGGCTCCGTGTGGCTGGAGACCTAGCGACTGACTGTGCTGCCTATTTGCCTCTCCTTTCTTCCAGTGGTCTGACGACGGACACAAGACCAGAGAGCGGTCAGAAGAGCTGCTCGCAAGGTCTCGCTCTTCACACGCGTGGGGACTCAACGCGGCGTCTTGAGCTAGTCCGGCGTCCCCAGAAGAGGTCAGTGGAGCGTTGGAAAGCGCCTCTCAGAAACGCGCTGGTGTCTGGCTGTGAGTGTGGTCGGTCTCTCATTCGAGTGGGTTGAACGATAGAAAGAAGAATGTCTCGCGCCTCCATCGGCGATTATGTGGTCACGAGCAAGCTCGGCAGCGGTTCCTTCGCCGTCGTGTATAAGGGCTACCACAAAGTGACCAAGGTGCCTGTGGCGATCAAGGCCATGTCGCTACACAAGCTCAACAGCAAGCTGCTGGCCAATTTGGAGATGGAGATCGCCATCATGCGCCAGATCGACCACCCCAACATCGTCAAGCTCTATGAGATCAAGAAGACGGAGAAGCACATGTATCTCATGCTGGAATACTGCGCAGGCGGCGACCTGCAGCAGTATATGCGGCGCCAGCAGAAGGCTGCGACCCCTGGCTTGAGCGCCTCGCAGGAGAAGCGCATGGACATGCTGCCGGAATCAGTAGCCCAGCACTTCCTGCGCGAGTTGGCCAAGGGCATGAAGTGTCTGTGGCAGCACAACCTCATCCATCGCGACTTGAAGCCCCAAAACCTGCTGCTGATGGAAGACTCGCCCACGTCGGTGCTCAAGATCGCAGACTTTGGCTTTGCTCGGCATTTGGCCACGACGTCTCTAGCCGAGACGCTCTGTGGGTCTCCACTGTACATGGCGCCTGAGATCCTCAAGTTCCAGAAGTACGACGCCAAGGCCGATCTGTGGTCTGTGGGCACCATTCTCTACGAGATGGTGGTGGGCAAGCCACCCTACGGAGGCTCCAACCACGTGCAGCTGCTTGCCAACATCGAGCGCCATGATTTGCGGTTCCCGCCTCAGATCGTGATCTCGAGTCCATGCAAGCAGCTGTTGCTGGGGCTGCTGCACCGCAGACCAGTGACTCGCATGGGCTTTGACGAGTTTTTCCACCACGAGTACGTCGGCCTGGCAGACGATCCCTCTCCGTCTCCTGCGTTTGCAGGAAGCAGCTCTACAAGCACTGACAGCAGCTTGATGCTCATGACTTCGCAACACCATCATGCCGCCGCAGCTAGCATTCGAGAAGAAGATGAAGAAGACGAGGAAGACGAAACAAACGAACAAGTTGGGACGCTGGCGAGCGCCTCGTCCCAGACAACCGTCGGTACTGATGGTGGCGCAATGTCCCCTTTGATGTTGGCGAATGAAGCCTCCACTCCTCCTTTCAAGCCCCGCGCTGCTTCCGAATCCCACACATCCTTGATGGCCACAGCGAACTCCCCTGGTCCGTTACGTCAATCGCGCAGTGGTAATCTTGAAGTGATGCAAACGGTCTTTGGCAGCACAAGCTCTGCTGGGAGCACAAATGCATTACGTCGTAGCTCCAGTCGTCTTGGTCGCAGTCGTCGGTCTATCTCCAGTGGTGCGATCCTCATCTCTCAGAAGAATGCACATAATAGTCCCAAGCTGAGTCCACAAATGAGTCCGCAAGTTCTTCCAAGTCCAAGTCCTCGCATCAACCCATTTAAGCAGTTGACGGAGTCCCCTCCGATGTCAAACTCTCGCGGTCAATACGGGTCTCCTTCTCCGCTCTCCTTGCGTGCATCCATGCAGCGTAGTCATCACCAATGGACTGCTCCACCTGCGCTTCGTGTCGCATCTGGTGCACACACTTCGAGCCGTTTGACCAAGATGACGAGCAATGCGTTGGACAGCAGTGGCGAGTACGTTCTTGTGGAGAGCGGTGTTCCTGAAAAAGTGGCGACTTCGCATTCCGCTAATCGATCGGGAAGTTTCCCGCCGTCATCACCAAACACGACATCTTCGCCATCGCTTCAATCAAGTAACGTTCAGCAACAACTGCCATCGAAATTCTCGCCGTTTTCCGTCGAGTATGGACAGCAGCTTGTGGAGATTATTATGCTTCGAACCCAAGCCATTGGTTCTATTGCTGAACAGTTGTGGACTCTCAGCAACGGATCGCAATCACCAGTTTCG
Organism: Elongisporangium prolatum; assembly: GCA_023335875.1. Taxonomy (NCBI): domain Eukaryota; phylum Oomycota; class Peronosporomycetes; order Pythiales; family Pythiaceae; genus Elongisporangium; species Elongisporangium prolatum. Next base: position 20,192 of record JAADVW010000439.1, on the reverse strand, counting down.
ACGTGCAGCTCAAACGCGAACCTTGAATCCACCAGCTCTCTTGGTTCAGCAATGTCGTGTTCCGGTGGCGGGATTGCTTTGGTTGCTGGCTTGGCATCGTCGTCAAGCGTTAACATTGATGATACCATGTGCGACGATGTAATTCGCCCAGGGGTGCTCGAAAAGCAGTATATTTACGCTGCTGAAGCGTTGGCACTATATGTGAAGTGCCTTCGGTTGGTTCAGCATGGCGTTCTCTACTTGCGACAGGACCCCGCGTTGTCGAAGCGGTTGCCTGGTGGTCCCAGCGCGCCCAGTCCGTCTTCGTCGTCCTCTTCGGGTTCCTCGGGAACCAGAGGCAGCCCGATGCCGTGGAGTGAAGCCAGTCGGAAGCTATCGATGGCTTATCTCATGGAACAGCTGAACTACTTCTTGGATCGAGCCGAGCAGAGCAAGAAGCGCATGGCTGCTTGTATCTCGACATTGGCTACGACGAATGCGCCGACAAATCTGGCGGAATTGGCCCAAGCAGTGAGCTCGCAGGAAGAGTTGCTGTACGCCCACGCTCTCCGATTGGGCAAAGAAGGGGCCGTCCAGGAAGTGTTGGGGCAAACTCGACCCGCTTATGATTTGTATCTGCAAGCAATGCTGCTACTTGAGAGCTTGCTGATGGAAACCCCTGCTCCCGTCAAGTCTGGTACTGCCTCATTGGCTATGGAAGATCAAAAGTCAGTCCACATGTTCGTTCGAGCGCTGGACGAGCGCTTGAAGAACGTCAAGGCGTCTCTGGACGGCGCCTTACCTTCCAAGTTTCAGCCTCCGCCGCGGGTGCTGACATTCGAGTCGTCTCCAGCCATGACTCCGGTCTCTCCTCCTTGAATTTCTCAGAAAAACGCAATCAGAAAGTAAAGTAAAAGTAAAATAAACTGGATTTTAATGCATTTGCTGTGGATAGGAATGAAAAGTCAGCTGGAACGAGCAGCAGCGCTTCAGTAGCGATACCTAAGCCGAGCGCCTTAGCTGGTCGGGTTGGTACTTAGCCATTGAAGCCACGGGCCAAATGGTCTGTTCGGCATGACATCGGTGGATTCAAACTGGAGCTTCCACCCGCGATCGGTGCTTTCAACTGGGTTCGTGGCTGGACCAGAGGAGATGTGAGGCGGAGCGTACCGGAAGAGATCGTGGAACGTGATGTCGTAGCTCACGAAGTCGCCTGCAACTGCCATGGACGTGATGTTGGCATTCACAGAGCCCCAGTAGTTCACAACGTCGTTCTGCAGGAATATCTGAAGCGCCAACGGATCGTTTCCGGGCACTTCGTACTCGTACGTGTTGCCCATGTACGAAATCGTGATTGGCTGGCCGATTGGGACTAGAGCTGACAGCGAGGCTTCCTGCACAATCAGATCTGTCATGGCTTGGGGCGACGCCAGTTCACTGGACCTGGTGATGCAAAGCTCTGATGCGCTGCATGCCAGAATGTCAACGAGCGCCTGTCGAGTGCTCGCGAAGGGGCCGGTATAAGCGTAGACTTGCCAGTTGAACCAGTCGGAGGCGTCCCAAAAGAATTCGTTCGAGCTGCTGTTCCAGGACCCGCCCAGATTGCTCTGAGCAGAGGGCAAGACGAGATTCTGAAGCGTGCTCATGCACATAAAGTCCCCATAGCAATTCTTGAGCAGGTCGTTGCAGCTGTCGCACTGGAACGCTGAAGATTCCGTCGTGTTGCTGGTGTTGGCCAAAGGCGAGACGGACAGCAGATCGATTAGCCGGTTCCAACTGGGTGGATGACTGTACGATTCCATCCATAGGCTCCACGAACCGATGGACGCATGTGGCATACTGCCGACCGCACTCCATTGTCCGAACGCGCTAATGAAGAGCTCTGGGATGGCGCCCAAGTACCAGTCGCAGGTGAACTCGTACTGCACTCCTCTTTCGCTGTCGAATGTGCCGTTGATTGTAGTAAACTGTGTCGTGATCCCTTGAACAGCTAGTAGTTCCGAAAGCCAATTAGTGAATGCGTTCACATCGTTGGATGCAGTGAACATAAATTGCTGGCTGTTCACGATCAGAGTGATCTGCGTGTCGAGGTACATGAGAACGGATCCGTTGGCTGGAGAGAACCGCATCACTGTCGGGATGTGAGCAGTCGCTGGGGGCATCACTGCTTCCGTCATGTACTCGAGATCATACGCGCTATCTGTGAAGCACTGGATCACCTGCTTCAGCCCTGGCATGCCGCTCTGCGTTGGATCACTGTCGATAGCATCACGCACGATTTGGCTCAGATTGGCCTTGTAAATGCCCAGGCCCCAGTCTTGGAAGCTCACGGTCACAGGGACCCGTGAATTATTCGTTGGTGGGCTGAGCTCTGGAGCCACGACATTATGCAGCACTTGAGCGCACGGAGTGTTGTTGAAGCACTGCGAGAGTTCCGATGCACACGGCACGTATACTCCGCTCCATTCAGTGGTAGCGTTCGTCCCATTGAAGTCTGTCCATCCAGTCGTTCCGTTGCTTTTACTCCAGTCGCTGCCATTGGCATTGCTGCCGCCGTAATAGCCGAACCATCCAAGCAGATTCGTCCACGAGGGAAGAGGCAAGCCTGATTCGAAGCCTGCTTGGACGAAGCCTTGGACGATTCTTGCTCCCGCATCCGTACTTGTGACCAGAGGGAAGTGCACTGGCGGTCGCTGGAACACGACTTCGTAATGCTGACGACCATCCCATTCCGAGTACCTGGAAGTGGAGAACAAGAGACTCTCTCCTGCGAACACCTGACTCGATAGAAAGGTCGCGAAGTTCCCAGCGTCGCCGTCTTCGTTCCATTCAAATTCCTCCCCATTGTGTGTGAAAATGAACGTGGAGGCTGGCTCGACGCTTGCGCTGAAGCGGGTCGACAGTTTGACAGTCGTTGGAGCGTGGATGTTGGAGCCAGAGCTGTAACCCACCGGACAGCTATTCTCTGAGAGGCACGAGAACAGGTCGAACACCTTTGCATAAGACGAACTTGAGATCCTCTTCTCCCAGTCGGTCATCTCGCTGGACCAGTTGGTGCGATACAAATTGTCCGGACTCAACACTGTTGGCGGGTCTTCGCCGTCCGTACGCATCAAACTCGAGTTGAGAGCAGGCGCGACCGCATTCATGACGCTCATGACGCAATCGGTATCAGCAAGACAGGCGCTCAGCTTGTCCACGCAGGTTGTGCAGATGACACCTGATGGCGTCGCTTGGAAGGATGGCGCATTGGACGAATTGTACCACGCGATCGTGTTCAACCAGTCCAGCAAGAGTGGCCAGGCGATGTCGAGTGTCGAGTTGTCACGAGCGTCCGAATCGATGACCATCCTCCATGGCTCGGAGTAGATCTCGGTCTGGAACTGTTGAGACCAGAGCTGGAGATCGCGCAAGAGGCCGGGAAGCGTGATTTCGTAGGCCACGCGATTATCGCTTGTCTGGTTCTGGCTGACTTGGATCGAGTCCCACGAGGTGTTCTGCAGCACGTTCTCGAGCAGGAACGTTTTGAGGTCTTGCGCAGTGCTGCTGCTGTTCTGCTGGTATGAGAACCAGTAACCATCGTAATAGATGCCGAAGGAAGCGTTACTATTGAGTCGGATCTCAATGCGGCTCGGAGTGAATTGCAAGTTGGTGTCATCGCCGTCAGTCTGGAGGTTGCAGCTTGGCAAGCGTGAGCCCAAACACGTCAGGAACTTGCCCATCGTATCGTAGCCAGTGCCAGGGAAGAAGAGACTGGAGTCGCGAATCGTCTGTGTGATGTCAACGTTGTACCATGAGCTTGATCCAAAGCTGTTTCGCAGCTGATCCGGGCTTGGGAAATTCTGTCGCTGAAGCGCAGCGAACAAATACGTGCGCACGCCGAATCGACAATCTTCATCGTAGACACACGCCATGAAGCTTTCTGCGCACTCGGAGCAGGAGCCAGGCAAGTAGAAGTTCTGAGCCGGCGTCTCGTCCTCCCAGGTCAGCCAAGCATTGGTAGGTGGCGGCACATACGAGAACCACTGGAGATCCAACGGCTTGGTTCGGAACGTGAGCAACGTCGGGTCAAGCGTCGTCGAAGTGTTCATCAGCGTAGATATAGTCTTGACCTCAATCGGAGTCACACTGATGTTTTTGAACACAAACTCAACAGTGAACTGTGGCTCCGGCACAGCCATGAGTGGCGGGAGTTGGGATGCGATGGCAAGTCGACGTCGATTCTGCAGTGTGCCATGCAGATCTGGTCCACTGTTTGAGCCGCCATTTGGTGGTGGACCACCTGCTGGGCCGTTTGAACCACTGCTTTGCCAATTTGGAGTGCCGGCCGAGCCACTGGAGCTGCTATCAGAAGCGCTATCACTGAGTTCGCTCCAGTCGCCAACAGTTGACCCAAAAGACGACGAAGACGAGGAGGAAACGAACGAGGACGATGATGACGACGACGAGCTTCCGTTCAACTGGTCCATCAGCCAGTTGTTGTAGTATGTTGTTGCTGCGATTTCTTCCGTGTTGTTGTAGATGTTGACGACCAGATCCAGCGCGATAGAGTCGTTATATGGCAAGGCGCTAATGACTGCGTCCCGCATTTCCTCTTCCGAGTCGTAGCTGGTCAGTGCTGGCGTCGTGAACATTAGCTTCTCAGTACCGATTCGGAGTGTCAGGTTGAGGAAAAAACTGAACTCTTGTTCATAGAAGACAAGCTGGGCTTTGGCAGGCTCCTGAGTCACAGCGATCATGCGCCCGTCTGTCTTCCAGTTTGAAGAATCGCCCACAGGGCAACCGCTAGATGAATAGCAACGCAGAGCTTCGTCTGCGGCTCGAATAGCTTGGATTCTGGCAGTCAGTGGATCGTAGTTCTCTTCGTCACCAATAGACACAGACGGAGACGAGGAGGAGGAGGAGAAATCGGAAGCAGATGAATCGGAGGCTGACCAGGAAGAAGGAAACGACGACGAGTTGCCATCGAGAAGCATCGTCCAAAGGAGCTCAAGGCACTCAAACGCGACGTCTTCAAATGCGAACGATGTCAAGTTGGAGCCGGGAGTAAGCATATGCTGGAACAAGTCTTCGTTCACTTCAGATGTGATGCAATCTGCGAAACTGCCCGTACTCACGATCAGATCAGAGCATTGCTTGGCGTAATCTCCGAGTTCCGCCGGAGCCCACGGTTGGAATCCGCCATAGCGACGGCGCTGAAAACTAAAGTCCACGAGCATTTCGTTGCTGATGGACGCTTGCGAGTCGTTGCCAAAGAGAAGCGTCGACTCATAGTCAACAGAGAAGAGCTGTGACCCGGGACTGGCAAAGACCATCGGCAGCATAGCCGTCGTGCCGGAAAACGAGCTGTCCAAACTGGCGGTCAAGCGGATGATGACCTGGTCGTTCAAGTTGTCCGAGTAGAAAGGGCCCTCACCCGTGATATTGGTGCCGTTGTAGTCGGGCAGCAGCGTGTAGAGCTGTTTGAAGCTCAATACCACGTCCAATTCCGTGGCATTGTCATCAGCTGGGTACAGTGTCCAAACGGAGCGACGAGAGTCGTTCCACTCGAATTTGTGAGATCCGTTGGCGTTCCACTGCATCAGCCCATCTCTCTCAGCATTGGATAACTGACCCAGCACCAGAGGCATCTTGTCGCCTCCCACTGGGAACTGCTCAATTTTGAGCTCCCAGGACGACTTGGTCTCGTATCGATCCAGCACGAAGGCGTCGAAGTCCGTTAAAGCGCCGTACTCAGACGAGAACGTCAAGTACACACAGAAACGATGCGGGCATCCGCCAGTAGGCGGATAGTCCGTCGAGTTCGCGGCTGCAGTATCAAGTTCTTGGTAGTAAGAGTTGAAAAAATGGCGTTCCCACGGCTCTAAAGCGCGCTTGCCAGCTTCATCCAGTTCCACTTCAACGTAATGGGGAGGATAGGCCGGGTTCCAACCCCAGAAACCGTCTTCCTCCCAAACACCGCCGCCAACATCGTTTTCACCAATTGTATACGATCCGCTGCCACTGTCTGAGAAGCTGTTGGACGAGTTCATCCGCCACGAACCAAAACCCCATGACGAAGAGGAAGATCCTTCGCTTCCAGCATTGGAGGGTTCCGAAGTGGATCCACTGGCAAGCCGTGACGACCAAAAAGTGTTAACGAAACCGGAAGCGGACGAGCCGGAAGACGATGAAGCGGATGCCCAGACCGTGGACGGAGGTGCTTGAGTGTTAGGTGCTTGGGCCAGTGCACTGGTCGATAATGCTAGACCCAGCAACCACGCTTCAGTGACTCGGGTCATCGTTCGTTGGCTATTTTTTTAGGACTGAGATCCACCCACAGCTCTGTTCCGCAAAGGGACTTCGAGGCGCACACACGCCTTTTCGTGGATAGATACCGACAGAAAGATTTTTATGGAATAAAATCATTTTGTCCAATCAATACCCACGACCTTTCGTGACGGGTCGACAACTCACCACCGCACATATTCAAAAGAACACGTTATCAATTTTCTTTGTTCTCAAACTCCAAATCTTCCGTTTCCTTGGAAAGCTGTGTATTTCATATCGCTTTGTGAACCTTTAATGTTCTCCCAAAACGTGAGGATATCAATTCCATATCCGGTAAGAGTGTTCCATAACGATTGAGGCAATCACTTCCGCTGTATACGATCGCGTTCCCAAATCCGATTGGAACACGGACTGAGATTCTGCAGCCGACTATACTCTGAAAAAAACAAGTAGAAAGAGCGTAGCATGAAGCCCCGCTTCGACAAGTTGTGAAGGTAGGCCGGATTCCAGCCTCAGAAGCCGTCTTACTTTCAAACACCGCAGCAAACATCGTACTCACCAAATGTATACGATCCGCTGCCACTGTTTGGAATCTGGTGACGAGTTTATCCGCCACGAACCAGAAACACCATGACGAAGAGGAAGATCCGTCGATTGCAACACTGAAACGCTCCCATGTGGATTTACTAACAAATCCAGGCAACCAAAGAGAGTAAACGAAACCGGAAGCGGACGAAGCGAAAGATGACGAAGCGGATGGCCAGACCATGGGTTGAGTATCAGGTAATTGCGCCAGTGCCTGGTCGACAATGCTAGACCCAGCAGCCATGCTCAAGTGACTTATGTCATCGTTTGTTGGCACTTTTCGGGACTGAGTTCAGCGAAGGGGCCTGAGTCGCACACGTGCCTTTTGGAGAAGAAAGCAAAAGATTTTTATGGAATAAAATCATTTCCTCCAATCACAAGCTGATCCGCCTCTTGGGCATCAAAGATATGCACGAAGTAGTTTTGGCGGTAGACAGATCCGCCTCTGGCGCCAAAGACGTGCACTGAGTATTGCAGAAATGCGCGAAAGAGGTCATGACAGCAATTCCTGGGCCAATGAGCAGACGTTCCTGCTAATCTTGAGCGACGCGCTGCCTCTGGAACTCAGGATATTGTCGCCCCTGGGAGCTGCGCACGGCTCTGAGTCAATCTGGGACCGCACATCCCAGATCTGCAGGCGTACCAAGTGGACCCATCGCTCCGGAATCCAGAGCTTCCAAGATGGCGCCTGTCGCCCTCTCACTCACAAATCCACTTGCCTTGGAGATCACACATGACTTTTTCCAAGCTCTCGTTGCGCTACAAGAAGGCGACAGCCTCCAAGAACGACCGGTGTCAATCGACAGCTGAGAAGCAACGCTGTTGTGTATTGAGCATGTTTGGGCGTCTGCGGAGATCGCGCCGCGTTCGCTCGGCCTCGCTGTGTGAGACGGAGCCAGAAGAGGAAATTTCCAGCCACAAGGTGCTTAAGAAGTGCGCAAGCGAAGGCGCGGCGTATGGATGGACCACGATTCCGGATCTTGACAAGTTCGCTGACTCGTTGGAGGACTCAAGCGAGAACACCAGGAGCATGCGGCGGCAGCGCTCCTGTCTGAACTGCGGCCACTTGTTTTTCGAGCGTCCAACGCGACCGGAGTACTGTTCACTGGACTGCCAGACCAGCCACCAGTACATGACGCAAATGCGGATGCTTGCGGATACGCAAATCCACTGGATTGCAGACGCCTCCGCAATCTCAACGATAAGCTACCGTTAAGTGTTGAACTTTAATTTCCGTAATCTATAGATGTCTTGATCATCCGTTGCTGCTTCGTTACGTTGTACTTCCTGATAACCTGTGAAATCACTCCTTCAATGTGGCCCGTCCCTCTTCGCTCAGGACATGTTTATGCAGTGGTCGTCACCAAGAAGATATTCAACGATTGCTTCGTGGTATGTAGGTTTTTATAATTGTTTGGTGGTATCTTGGTTTTGTCGTTTCTGTGCTTATCGCCTTATGTACCTTTTGTCATGAAGAATAGATTCTTCATTGCCCATACATTATCAAATGCGTTTTCATTGCTTCTGCAACCGTGTGAGCCGTAACCAATCAAGCATGGACGTCATGAGTTCTGAGACTGGACACGGAATCGCGTTTTGCCCGTCATAGCGCAAAGGTTACTGTGATTGCATTGAAATTGCACTGGTGTTTCGTTATTTATGACAATTCACCATAAATCAACTTTTGCACCCATTTCCTCCGAAGTGGGTGCAACGGCCAATGAGAATTGCATGTTCGTAAATTGTTGGTACAGCGTACCGTTTTCTCAAAACGCCGCAACACAAAGTCATCAAAATTCATTTTCTCAAGCGGCTTCCATGTCCACCTCTCACGCCCCGTCATCCGCCTCTGGTATCAGCCACGCGGTCCTAAATGGAGACGTGGGTGAATTCTTCCGCCTTATGAAGCACGTGAAGCCCGTGCTGAGTGACTTGGCGCTGCAGCTGCCGCAGGTCGTTGTTGTGGGCCAGGAGAGCAGCGGCAAGTCATCTGTGTTGGAGAGTCTGGCCATGCTGCCGCTCTTCCCCCGCGATGAGCACATTTGCACGCGTATGCCCATCCACCTCAAGCTGCGCCATGCGGCAGATGGCGACTGCGAGCTCATGCCCTCGGCTCCTGTGGTGCCGGAGATCCAAATGCGGCTACTTTTCTCGGACGGCCGCGACCCTGTGGAGTCCACTATGAACTTCAGTCCGCAGCAGGCGGCCCAATGCATGCGGTCTTGGATGGACGACATCGTGACCAGTGAAGCGGACGAAGAGAGCGGATCGCAGCCCCGAGGCGTGGTGGACCACGTGCTGGAAATCCGCATCTCGTCGCCCCAAGTGCCCAATCTCAACCTCATCGACCTCCCGGGCATCGTGGCCGGTCGGCTGCTGGACGAGCCAGACGACATGATGCAGCAGACGCGAGCGCTGGTGGAGAAGTACCTGGTCCAGCCACACACGCTGGTGCTGGCTGTGGTCCCGGCCTTTGAGCGCGTACGCAACTCGCAAGCGTTTCAGCTGGTGCAACAGTTTGGACTCACGGGCAGGACGATCGGGGTGCTCACGATGGTGGACCGAGCGATGGACGCCGCCAACCCCCGCGGTCCTTTGGATGAAGTCATGGGACGACTCGACGGGACTTCTCGCGACACGGTGCAGCTCAGGCAAGGTTACGTGGCTGTGATGAACCGAGACACACGAGTGACGCCCGAGCATTCGCTTGAAGAGTTCAAGACGCACGAGACCGAGTGGCTGGGCACAAACTTGCCTGGTTATGTTGCTGAAGACAAGGCGTCCAGTCTCGCGCTCATTCGGAAGCTGGAGCGTATGCTGGCTGAGCACGTGCGCCTCATTTGGGTCCCGCAGACGCTCAAGCGGGTGATGGAAGAGCACGCCCAAGTCTCCAAGAAGTTATCGGAGCTGGGTCCGTCCCCACAGGAAACAGTGGATGCCTTCGCTCAAGGAAGCCAGCAGAAACCCATTGCTGAACGCCAAGCGCTCGTGTTCAGGTTTGTGGAAACGGTGCTGCCCAAGTTACTCGAAAGCGTGGACGGCTTGGTCTGGCGCATCGCGGAGTCGGTGGAGGAAGCGTTCAAGGAAGCCAAGCCAGAGAACAAACTACTCTCGATGGCAGCTGCCAAGTGCCAGTTTGCTGCCTCCAACATGGCCACGAAGGCTCTTTGGGCGGCAGGAGACAAGTTCTTGCGTAGCCACATCCAGCAAATCGTCGACTCTGTGTTCATCTACGTAACTCTAATGGTGAAAAGCCACGTGAACGCTGCCGTGAGTACAGGCTGCGATTTGGGCCAACGTCGCCCTTTCGACCCAGAGAACCCGCTGATCTACTTTGACAAGTACCACTTGTTTGTTGCGTTGGTGTTGTGGGAGAATCTCCAGCAAGTGGAGAAGCAAGAGCCACTTTCAGAGTGTCTTCTTGCTGAGTTCTCCAGCACACAAGCAATTCCAATCCAAAACGTGAACGCGATGGACGATTTGATGTTCTCTATCCAGAGAATGAGCATTGGGGCCCAATTCAGTGAGGTTGAGCAACTTTTGCTGGCTCTAGGTTGCAAGACTGTGCCTCATGGGCCGATCTTCTCCCCACGCGATCCAGGTGCTCAGCGCAACTCCAACTGGTACGTGTCCGTCTGCCTGTCTGCCTGTTTGTCTGTCTGTCTCCAGTGATCTGACGAGTGATGTCACTAATTATATGCTCACAGTGAACAATCCGCACCGCGCGCTGGCTCTCCTCCCTCGTCTGGCATGCTTTTTGGACAGCCACCCAGCTCCTTGCAGAATGCATCCTCCACTTTTGGTGGATTTGGTTCGGCAGGGAGATCTACGGCAAACCAAGTTGCTTCGGCCAATGTTCCAAGCGGACTATCCTTCGGCAATAGCACTCGATCGCCGTCAAGCTTTTCATTCGGATTGAGCTCAGCTGCGCACGTTTCTCCTGCCTCAAGCAGTACGTTTGGAGTGTCTGCGGCTGCCCATGTGCGTCCTACTGCGACCAGTTCTTTCGGCTCAGTCACATTTGCCTCTCCTCCACCCGTTTTCACCTCGTCGGTATTATTTACCTATCGGCTAGCAGCGGTTCTGTCTTCAAAGGTGGCTTTACCGCTCGTTTTGGCACTCTCCGACACCGATGCGCTTGAGGAACGCCTGGTCCAGTACTGCAATGACAATCGGACAGTCGACGGCCACGTTCTGCACTTGTTTGGTGACAAGAAATCGGAGGAACGCAAGCAGCTTCAGAAGATGATTGGAAAGCTGGAGAAAGTCCAAGAAAGTCTTCAGTCCATGGAGCAGGAGCGCGTTTGAGCTGCTTGGTACAATGTGTGTTGGACTTTCACGTGAATTCATTTCGTATATGTTAGTGATTCGTTTGAAAGTCTCTATTTGCGAACTCTATCAACAGGATAGCCTCATTCAGCTAACATCCACTGCCACCAGCGATGCGCAGGCATTTGGTCGAATCGAACAGACTCAAAATGTTCGTCATCAGAGACCATACGAGCGCGAAGGACAGAACTGCGAGTGTAGCTGTTCCCCACAGCTTGCTCTTAACGCCTTTTCTCTGCAGCTGGTGCAAGTGTTCCTTCTGTCTCGGGATCAGTAGCACGAACACAACTGCGACCACGTTGATAGCGTACGCAATGACGTACGCGATCGTGGCCTGCGAGCGGGCGTGGTGGTCGTCCTTCTCAATGTACTCACGCTCGATATCCAGGTAGCTGTTCACATTCTTGGACAGCACAGTTCCGAACGGTGTTCCAACTTGTTGGGCCGTCACTGCTAAGCCGAAGAGTGTCGCGTCGAAGCCGTCGGTCTCAATCTCGAAGGCGAAAAGCGCGCCGACGTAGCGAGTGGCCGCGTATGGGATATTTTCCATCAGCGGCACGCCGAGCCAGAACCATTGGCTGCGTACCACGTCCCAGATCGTGAGGAAGGTCGGGATCAAGTCGAGCACGACAATCAAAACCTCTGCCCCGATAATGAGGTGACGCCAGTTCCAGCCGAGCCCGAACTTCTTGACCGCCCACGTGCTCATCAAGGCTGCAATGGCTGCCAGCATCGCCGCGATACCATTGTTGACCGGCTCGACCTTGGCCCAAGTGCTTTGAATCGATTTTTCTGCCGTCACGGAGTAGAGCGCCAGGACGATGTAGAAGAACCGGAACGCGACGAAGCGGTAGACCACTGGGATCTGCACCAAGTCGTACAGGTATACGAACACCGACTTGGACAGAGAAGCCACGAACTTGTCCTCTTGGATGCAGAACCACGTGAGTGGCAGGACAACGAACGACATTGCAGCACAGCAAGCCATGATGCCATTGAAGCCAACTGACCAGGAGAATGTGCCACCATAGGCAGCGCTGTTCAGGCCAAGACCCGTGAAGAAGGCCGAGACCAGAGACAAGGACGAATTCCAGACCATGCCGTCGCCCATGGCCGTTCCACGGATCTCGGCAGGCTCTTGCTGAGACAGGTCGACCAGAACGCCGCTGTAGGCGCTGTAGCCAAGCACTGTGCCCAGATTAGCGATCTTCATGAGGATGATAAGCTTTACACCGCGGTCTGGGGCGCTGATGTCGATAGTAGCAAGCTGCTCGTTCGTCAGTGTGCTTACGTTCAAGTTCGCTATCGCTTGGTCACTGTAGTACGGATCACCGAGCGGCAACAATTCCATCAGCAGACACGAAATACCCGTCATGAGCCAACCCAACACGATGTACGGGCGACGGCGGTAGCCGAAGATCGGAGTCGTATCCGACAGCATGCAGAAGAACACGCGCAGACTTCGCGGGAAAGAGACGAGAGCAGTCGCAGTGGCCACGAGCATCGCCGACATGTGCAAGTAGTTGTTCAGGACGGCGTAGATCACGCCGCCGATGCATCCGTACACGAGACCGCCACCTGCCTCGTGAGCGAGCATGCCCAGGTTCTGCCGCGAGTAGAGCGAGATGGAGCCTCGCACAGGGCGTAGCGCGCCGTCTTCGGGTATCGATTCCTTGAGCACAGGCGACTGGAACGCGTGGAAGGCGTCTACCTTGGGCAGTGGAAAAACCTGTATTGTTGGCAGAAAGGAAGTTGAGGAATGACCAATGGAATGAGAAGCTTGAGTCAGAAAGTCGGATGATGAGTGACTGGAACGATTGGTCAAGTCGATTTTCAAGTGAACCCAACACGAGAGACACTGCAGGTGGATCCTGTAATCGCATAATTAATCTCAGCTTTTAATATTAATACGATCACACGATGACGACCCAGATCCAGCGTCAGAAGCGCATATACACCGACCTCTCGGGGGAGGGAGGCCATGCGTGCTTCCTTCTCTCAAGAGGTCGTGTGAAACACTGGAGCCTTCAGCCTTCCAGTAGATCAGAATAGCTAAACGAAGCACATGACTATACCGGTTCTATCACAGACGGTTGTAAGCACAATGATACTTGCGTAATAAATACAAGACCAAGGAAAGCAAAATGGCACTTCCAGCATTTGGATTCCAGTTCGAACAGAGATGGAGCTGCAGCTCCATGACGATGACACAGTGGCTAATGATGAGATGCTTGGGGATATGCGCTCCACCAACGACGAAGACGTTGAAGGCAGCCAAGACGTTCCACAAATATAGCTAGTCGGCCATGGGCAAAGCAGCGATATATAGACGAGATGTCGGCACACGTTCCTCACGCAGTGTGGCAACACATTCCTGTACGTGGCACGACTACAAGATCAAAAAGTCGGTTGGTGCTTCTGTCGGAGGAGCCCATTCGCGAATGGTTTCCCATATCTCGTGCTATAGCTCACCAAGGATGAAGTGTCCATCGGTATGAGCTAGTACCAGAGTAACATCCATGGTAGCATGTCCATCGTATTGTTCAAGTTGTCCACTCGCAAAAAGGTGAAAACATCGGACAAGTTCGAGAATCACAGAGGCGACATGCGGTCAAGTACAACGTCAAGACGCAGAGCAGCGTATTCTTCTTGCTGGAAAGTCGCCCACAAGCCCACGATGTCCATCCGGCACGAAGATCGATACATCGAGTCCCAGCGATACGCCGGCGACAAAGACGCCTCAGTGATTGAAGGACGGAAGCGATGAGTGACTGGAACTGTTGGCCATGCATAGGCAGAGCTGAATGCCTATCATTGCCAGGCACCGAAGCCATTTGCACGAGCGAATGGTCTGCTTAAATGCAGCTCATGACGACGCAATTCCAGCGTCAAACCCCATGGACCTCTTCAGAATATGTAGATGGAATCTTCAGCACGCAAATCATCCAGACGCCAAACAAACAAAGCAGACCTTGGCTGTCTGGATCCCATATGTATTGAAAGCGCGACTACATGCGGGACTACACCAACAACAACGTAACGAGGCCGCCTCCGTATGAGCGGTCATACTGCACGACCTCCTTGGCCACCAACGCGTAGAGAGCGCGAGCCACGGACACTGGTGTGGACTTAACGTTGAAGGACGCCAGCATCGTGACGGTCTCCTGCTTAAGCTCAGTTGCGTCCATTTCTCCACCATTCGAGTACAGCAAATGGAGAATCAAGGCTTCTTGGCTCACGTTTGGGCCGCCAGTTGCGATCTGCACGTCCACCATGTGCTTCATCTTGGCCTTGAGTCTCTCCAGTGCATGTTTGGCACGCTCTGCCTGGCTCTGCAGGTCAGTACGCCGCTGCTTCTCGGTCTCGATGGTTTCCTTGAGCTTGGGCAATTCGCTGTGATGGGCGTCCCGCTGTTCTCGGTCCTGCTCAGCCGCCACGATGTCTCTCTGGAGCGCTTCTTTCTCACGTTGCAACTCTTCGATCTCTTGCAACAGCTTTCGTCGGGCTTTGCTCTGGGGCGTGGACCGGAGCTCCTGCATGAGGTTCTTGGGCAGATTGTTGCGCTTCTGCTTGCGTCGCAGCGCTTGAAGAGCGGCCTCCATGTCGCGCTTCTCCTCTTCACGCAAGGCTAGCGCCTCACGCAGCTCTTGATTCTCTTGGTCGTCTTCCTCGTCCTCGTCCTCCTCCTCTTGGTCTTCATCGTCCTCCTCTGTGTGCTCCGATTGCTCCGCCCGCGCAGCTTCGGCCGCCTCGTTCTCCTCGCGCAGCGTCTTGAGCTCGATTTCCAGCTCGGCCGTGCGCTGGTCGCGCAGCTGCATCTGGGCCTCCCACTCCTTCTCCTCGCGCTCCAAGTGCTGGCTCACGCGGTCGTTCAGAGACATGTCGTGGCTCTGCTGACGCACGCGCTCCTCATACATCTGCACTGTGGCCAGCAACGAGTCGTATCGTCTCAGCAGACGGCCGCTGCGGCCTTCAGCGTCCGCCTCCGAGTCCGCAATCTGCAGAGTTAGCTGGAGCAGCAGCTGCTGCCAGTCGTCCGTCTTGGTCTTGGTGGTCGTGGCCGCCGGCACCAGCGACAGGAGCGAGGTCGACGCCTGCTGGCTGGAGAGTGCTCGAGCCGCCTCTGCTTCCACTTCTGCCGTAGAACGCACACGCATCACACTGGAGGCGCTCTGCTTGAAGGAGCACTGCAGCAGCCCGTCGCTCGTGTCCATGAGGTCGTCCACATAGCTCTGCAGCCGTCCCGCGCTCATGCTTGTCTTATTTGACGCTTACCGGTAATTTCCTGGTATATTTGAAATCGGTATTCGGTAATTTATTCGGTATAAATAGATTTGCTGTCGTGAGATTTGTGTTCATGGAAAGATTTCCAAGGTTCGATCTTTTTTTATTTTAGACGGAACGACGCGTAACCCCCCAGCGACCTGAAGAGCCGCAGCCGACGACAGCGCAACAACCGCACTCTCAGAAGCTATCTCACTCACACACAACAGAAACCAGCGCGGCCAATAGACCGAGTCTGTGATGGCCGACGCCCAAGCCAAGAAACTTCACGAGGAGATCGAGCGACTGGAATTGGATCTCAAGACGCTCGAAAGCGCCTGCACGACTACAGAGGCGGCCAAAAAGTACGTGCTGCTTCATAAGTTTGCTTTGCTTTTATGCGGATAAGTGGTGCGAAATCTGACATGCAATCGCTTATTCTCGGTTCAGGATCGCAGACTACTGCCAGAGCACGCAGGATCCGTTTCTGGGCGAGAATGAAGGCCCGAACCCATGGCAGCAGAGCGGCCAGGGCGGTGGAGGCTGTGTAATCCTCTGACGAAATGAAATCGACTTGCTCCAACGCTTACTTATCGAATGAACATGTCATTTAGCCACCACTCACACAAACTCCGCAATTCTGTATACTGAACGTTCGCTATTATTGATGATGATGGTGGATAGTCTATTTCTTCTTCTTGTCGGCCGCATTCAGGAAGTCGCTTCCCTTCTTGCCTTCGAAGCCAGCGCGCGGGCCCTTGCGACCAGCAGTCTTCTCGGCCTTCTCCTTGGCCTCACGCTTGGCATCTCGCGTCTTGCCTGCCTTCTTCTTCGCGTCCTCCTTCTTCTTCATTTCTTGCTGGGTCGTGCGGTTTTTCCTGTAACGTATCATCTTTGTTTAGCTCATAATCATAATCGCCAGCAAAAGTGGACACGTACCATTCTTTGGAGCTCTTGGCCTTCTGCTTCTCCTTTTTCTTCAGCTTTTGCCGCAGAAGCTTCGGATCGTCAAGCACGATTTCACCGGCAGCCTGCTTAATGGCCTTGCTCCAGCCCTTGGCTTCAACCAGAGCCTTGCCTTCATCGGTCTTCTTCAACTCCTCCATTCGGGCCTGGTTGCGCTCAGCCTTCTTCAGCAAGTTCTGAATGTTGCGAACACTCTGGCCGTTGCGCGTCTTCTTCACAGCCACCTTCTTCTCGTCAGCCAGCATGAGGCTGCCGTACGAGATGGAAGATCCCGAGATATCAACGTCGCCACCCGGCGCAGCAGTGGAAGTTTCGCCATTGAGCTTGACCCCAGTGGCCTTGTCTTGTTTCCCTGAGTTCTTTTTGTTGTTAAAGACAGTGGCAACAGAGGCCGTGCCAGTCTTTCGCTTCTTGGACGTAGGCTCAGCCTTGGCGTTTGCTGTGTTGTTGCGCTTCTTGCCAGCCTTCTCGTCAGCCTTGCGCTGCTCGCGCATGGCCTGGATCTTGACTGCCAGCCGTTCCTTCAGACCGTCTAGACTCACGGTATTGGGCTTGCCAATCTCCGTCGTGATCTGCGCCTCCAGCTGCTTCTGGTGCTTCTCCTCTTCCGCGGTGTCCAGCTGACGCTCCTCGTTGGTCTTCTGTTCGCTGGGCGTGAACTTGGCACGCTTCACTGACTTCTTCGAGGACTCCTGGAACTTCTGGGCCAATACGTCCTAAACAGACATGATGTCTCATGTTAATTGTATGCGTTTGAAAGACCAGCGCATGTCATAAGCACCAAACACTCACTTTGTGATACTTCTTGGTGCTCTTGGGGACAGACTTGAGCCAGTTCTCCTCGGCGTCCGTGGGGAAGTAGTACTGCGCCGGAATGTTTTCCATGGTCTCGCAGAAGAAACGGTCATCCTGCTGAATTTTCAGCAGCTGCGCGTCCTCTGAGGCATTCGGCACGGCCAGCGGCGCCAGCAACCGACGCCCGAGCTGCATGGTGTGGATGGCTGATGAGAGTGTATGCGGAGCTAATCGCGTCCGCTGAGGGTTTTATGACTGGCGCTCAAGACTTGCTTCATGCATTGGCCAAAATGATGTTTAACTAAAATATTTCTACCAACCATATTCGAATATAGAATAAATGGATTTGATTGGCTTAAAAAAGACTTAAACGCTGAGTACGTTCAAACGATGAGGTGGCTCTTGTCATGGTTAACGTTCACGACGCTCTCATGCGCGCTCTTTGTGAGTCCCTTGTCGTGCTTATGGCGTATTAACACTTAAAGGAGTATACCTGTGGAGCCACTAAACTTATCGTACCTTAGGCCGCGTACTTCGGATTCACAGTGTATCAAGTACGTTTGGTCTCTTTGAGTTTGCTCATAGTCCATACTCACGTGTGTTTATGCGTTATCTATAGCTCTATAAGATCATCGATCCGCAGTTTATCGATGTGCACGGACCGACTCTCGACCCTCTTTGGGAGGTAGAGCATTGCGTATGCACACAAAGCCTGTCAAGTGACTGAATTGAATGCGTATGACAGCAAGGCGAGGTGCTCTATGCCGAATGTTATCTGTCTCCACGCAGCGACTGGAAGACGTCGGACTTCCGGAACGCACAAGTGCTGCGTGTGGGCGACTTCTCCCAGCTTTCCTTCGACTGGAAGGACAACGAGCGCTTCACGGAGCTCGACGTCTCGTACGCTTCTCTGCTGGCCATCGCCACGCAGCGCCAGCCTCGTCAGCAGAAAGAGCCTGAAGCCGTGAGCCGTCGCTCTGCTCTGCATCTTTGGAACTCTCTGCGCACCAACAGCACTGTCTTCCTGCATGTGCACGTGACCAAGCAAGGCGCGTCGGCCGATCCGTCAGCAGTCAATTATGATCGACTCAAGACTGTGCACCAGTCCAATCCGCTGGTCAAGTTCGCCCCGCGACAGAATCCCAAGAACGCCACGTATCTCCTTGAAGAGTACATCTCACTACACCCGACGCAAGAAGCGGAGAGCGATGCGTCAGATGAAGAAAAATTGTCTATCTTTGAGCTGCCTGGAGAGGATCCTGCGTTGTCAGCGCCGTTTATTTCGTACTGGAAGCCGCATATGGCCATTCGTTTGGTTACGGACTTCAAGCGGTTCCCGTACCAGGAGATACCGCCGTTGGTGTATAACAATCTACGCTACGAGCAGCTGCCTGATCAGTCGTGGAAGTACATGCCATCGCTGTACCTGGAAGACATGGGACAGACGATGGACAAACTGCTGCCGTTGAACCGATCGATTACCTCGATGCCACTCAAGATCACGTACGAACCGATGTCTTACGCTCGCTGGCAAGTGTTGCTAACAATGGAGTTGGCGTTGCAATCTCAAGAGTCAATGGGGTTCGCAGCTCAGGATCTGGACTCATTGCGCTCCATGATTGCCGACACGAATCCGTATTTACTGGCGATCACCATGACGGTCTCCATGTTGCACATTCTGTTTGACTGGTTAGCATTCAAAAACGACATTTCGTACTGGCGCAAGAAGGACAACGATATGGTCGGCATCTCACTTCGATCCATGGTCATCTCGCTTGTATCGCAGACCATTGTGCGTGACTTAGTCCGCGTATGTGCCGTGATGGAGCCGTGAGGACTCACAACACTTGTATTTGTGTCTGTAGATCTTATTGTACTTACTGGATGAAGACGCCACGCTGCTGATTGTGGCGCCTCAAGCTATTGGTGGTGTGTTGCAGGTCTGGAAGGTCTTTAAGGTCTTAAAAGCCAGGACGCACAAGGCCGAGGCACAAGCAGCCATGCAGCAGACACGACAGGTGGATGAAATGGCCACAAACCACATGATGTTTGTGCTTCTGCCGCTCATTCTGGGCTACTCAACCTACTCGGTCTTGTACAAACAGCACTTGAGCTGGTATGGTTGGGTCCTGGGGTCACTCACAGGCGCAGTGTACGCATTCGGATTCATCATGATGATGCCTCAACTGGTCATCAACTACAAGCTGAAGAGCGTGGCGCATCTGCAATGGCGCTACCTCATCTACCGCGCACTCAACACGTTCATTGACGATCTGTTTGCGTTCATCATGCCCATGCCCACGATGCACCGCATCAGCTGCTTCCGAGACGACATCATCTTCTTCATCTACCTCTATCAGCGGTGGATCTACCCAGTGGACCGCAAGCGAGTGTTCGATGAGGACGACGGAACTGCTGATGCTGCCAAGACCGAGAGTGATCCTAGCCACCAGCATCAAGAGTGAGGCTCATGCCTGACAAGGACGTGTCAGAGAAGGATTCGTCAGTGGTTCCATCCACACTGGACTGGCGTTCTTCCAAGAGAATGTATCAACTTCAAAGCCTAATACACTACGGACTGTGACTACTTATGGAAAGACCACACGAGAGCCCACTGCACCCACCTCATCCATCACGTTGGCCTCCTGAATTTCTGGTTTGCGTTACTGCTCGGACCTCATGCCGGTGTCCAAGAGTGCACAGTAGACCTATTACGCCACGAGGCCGAGAGTGGGCCTTGGACCGTTTCTGGTCTACAAAGTGGCTCTCAGATTGCGCAACTTCAACTGCGTGCGGACCCAGGACGTGGGTCTCTCCTCACGGCCAAGGGAAACTAGTCAGGCGGGCCGCATGAGCAGTCCAGACTCGTATCATTCTCGAATTCGCCTTCTCCTGCGCCGTTCCAGCCTTCCACCACCCCACTCCACCAATCAAGATGATGAAGTACATTGTTCTCGCGCTCGCCGCCGCCACCGCCGCCGTCTCGGCTGCCGACTGCGATATTT
>JAADVW010000438.1:0-28715 GCA_023335875.1 Elongisporangium prolatum | reverse complement strand
CGATCGGAATCAAGATCTTCGCAAGCAACCAACGTCGAAATCGCCTTCTTGTATCAACGCGGACAAGCGAACCAACAAGTCGAGTTCGGACACGATGTCCATGGAAATGCTCCACTTGCGCTGACATTCCCTCTTGCGTCTGTCTACATCGGTGTTGATCTGCCACATCCGCTTGATCAACTCGACAATCCGCAGATTTCGATCGACTTGATCGCTTTGCGAGCGGTCATCGACGATTATTTGGCGCGAAGACAAGCCGCTCAACAAATCCGAGCTCAACAAGCCCGAACAGATCGATTGGACCGACGCCGAAACGCCCGAGTGACTAGACCAGTTAGAAGAGCCAGAACCAGGGCCAATGCTGGAGCCAGAGAGGCCAGAGATGCCGATGCGTAATTACTCAAGAGCCAACTAGTGATGGATTTTACCGCGTTATTAACGTTAAGAACCCCTTCGGTTATAAAGAATAAAACTCGATCGAGTTAATAATAGCATTCATAGCAAATTTCCTGTTGATGAAGGCCACGAACGTGACATTGCAAACCAGACGCCGCTGACTAAACGAAATGCACCCAAATATGCAAGACACTCAATAAAGCTGACTACTTGGAGTGGAGTTGCTGAAACTGACCAGACTGGGAGCATCCACACGCGTCGCGGCTCTGCCGGAGGGAGCGTCGTCAAAACTTCTTCGCATTCAAAAGATCTAGGATACTCGTGCATGCGAGCCAAGTCGTGAGTTTCTCTCCACAGCGTTCCGAAGTTGATGTAGTACGTCAGATCTCCATACTTCTCTGGACTCAGTCGGTTTCGCTTCTTGCTGTGGATGAAATCTTGGATAGAAAACGATCGCTCACAAGCGGCCGATGACGTTGTAATTGCGAACACGAAATCAGCGAGTTCGCCCAGCAGCGGATGAGAAAGATGATCCTTCGCCCACCACGTTTTTGGCGTCGTTTTGCGGAGGAGGTCGTGATGAGGGATGGTAATGCCAGCCTTGTAGGCGGCTTGGATGTTTTGGACGTTAATAACGACAGCGGTAAAATCCGTCACTGGAGCCAACCTGCTTGATGCTGAAGAAATCAGGCAAGTATTTAATAGTGATTCATCGCCTATTAGTACATTTCTACTTCTAACTGATTTGGAAGAATGAATTGGAAAAATGAATATTTGCAACAACCTTTTGAGAGACTGTCAAATTCGACTAGCGAGAGCGGCTTCTATTCTTAACTTTGGCCGATGGCTGCGCATTTGGCAGAAAGTCTCATGGCACATCTGAGTGAGTGAGGTCGCTCTCTGTCTAAGGAGCCACACCTGTTGACCCACCAGAACATTTCTTGCTGACTCAGGCGCTCGACATGGAGAAGCCAAGCAGCGGCGTCTAGAGTTGCTGCAGGAGCGGTCGCTCTCACTGGCGTTGCGCACGGGCTACCCGATAGACCATCAGAAGCGCTCCCCATCGCGACAGACCAGCTCCAGACCTGCGACACACAGATCAGTAGAGGAATACAAGGCTCCAACACGCTACACTGCGGAGGACGTAGCGGAAGCGGTACCAACTATCCTCGTTCTTCAAGGCATCTGCCATGTCATTGACCCGCTCGCTTGCCATCATAGCATCGGCGTTGCCAGGAGCGTGTGCAGTCTGCCAAAGAGAAGAACTTGCAACAGCAGCGACAGAGGTGGGAAAAAGAGCAGGATCGCCTGGAGCGGAGCCAGCAGGCAGGCTTTGATGCCCCAGCATCGGCTGCCAGTCGCCTGCGTGAGCGCAAGGAGCACGCGCGTCAACAGCAAGAGCACCATATCAATCAGCTCATTGCGCAGCAGCCGTCGTGCATCTCGGCCATGAACATCGCGCGCATGCTGTCGCCGCGGTTCGAGGAGAAAGTGGTGTTCACTCCTGCCGTGGTCAAGCACTCGACCGAGGACGAGCGCGTCAAGAATCTGCTCACCAACTCGCGTGTGGGCTCATATTATCAATAGACTACGCGCTAGAACTTGCCCCGCAGACTGTGCTTGGTGAGCGCCAGCGCGTCGCTGTATTTGGTATGTTCGGTGTGGTGCCGGTGTCGGTTGTTGGTGCCATCGCGCTCGACCAGGTCTCGTCCGTAGAAGTCCAGCTGGCTCTGCGTGCTGTAGCGATTGGCCATGTACAGCTCATACCGCTCGCGTTCGCCCAACGAGTCTGCGTGGGTCCATTTCTCCGCCCAGTCTGTCATCCGCTCGGGCAAAGAACCAGGAGCTGGAGGATAGAACTGTTTGCTGTACTTGCGACACAGTTTGCGTGTGACATGGAGTAATTGCTGCTCCAATTGCTGTTGCTGGAGCAAGAGCTTCATCTCTGGAGTTAGTTCTTTCTCTTGAGGCGTTGAATCGCCTGCTTTGAGTTGTTTCTGCTGCGTTTGAAGCTGCATAGCCTGTTCCAGCGCATCTTCACGACTGGCACCGGACACTGGAGCTCGCACCGGCAACGTCGGTGCTGACCAGGACGTGGTAAGCACGTCCTTACATTCAGTACGGACGAAGCGACCGGCTTCCAGCTTCCGACAGATCGGCGTTCCTGGAATATACGTCTCTTTGGGTCGATCAAGACGCTCTCCGATGGTCGTGATGTCTCTCGCAGGCTGGCAAGCCCACCAGGTCCGTCAGAGACCTGTGCACCGACCATATCGAATAACTGACTCACCTTGCGTTCATGACGGCGGTTGGGCGCTGCTGTAGCAAGCACCAGCATCTCCTGGTGCACATACTGCAGAACTGACGGTTCATTTCCGAACGGCAGTCGCTTGAGCAGATCGAGCGTGGAGGAACCAGCCGGCTTCCGGGCGAAGGCATGGAGCACCGCGTCCTCCTCTAGCTCGGTGCTCATCCTCGCGCCAGAGCTGTAAATTCCTCCAGTAATAGCAATTCTCCAAGTGACCTGAGGCCAGTGGTCTCGTATTAATAGCTGCCTCAGAGCGTCTAGACGCATGACTCAGAGCCGCTGGATGAGGCGATTGGTTTGCCAAGATGCTGCTGGCGTTCATATGCCAATTCAACACCAAAGCAGCAAGCAACCATGCCACCTGGAACTCCGCTATCGCTGCCGCAACCCATGGGATTCCAGTCCCAGCGGCCCAAGTCACCGCTCAAGAAGCACACGCAGTACGCAGCGACAGTGCAATGGACCATGATCGCGTCGCCGTCAGGCTCAAGCCAGAGCTCTCGCCAGCATATTCAGAAATCCGAAGCATCAAACTCTCGAATCAAGGCGCTGCGAGCGAAGCTGGTGCAGACAATGCTCTCGCTCATGGACCAGCGCAATGAAGCCGTGCTCCAGGGCCATGTGGCCATCCTGCAGCAGCTCTCAACGTTGTCGCTGGAGAATCCTCACGTGCGCAATTCCTGTCTCGACATGCTGCGACAACTCAAGCTGAACGCGTCCAGCGTGACCTCGTCCACCGACCAGGAAGTCGAACATGACCAGGACGACGTTCTGGATCTTGAAACTGTGGCCTCGCTCTCGTCCATGTCGTCGGTATCGTCTCCGTTCGTCTACGAACACGCTGTTCTCGAAGCCTCGGACGACGAAGACCAACCAAAGGAGTCCGCCATCCGAGTGAATGCCCAGCAGGTCCGAGACAGCGGTCGGCCCAGATGCTCGACACTCAATGCGAGTCCTCAATTCCTGCGAGCGAGCGCCAACGAAGTGCACGATCTGGACGACCAGAGCCCAACCTTCGACTACGCCGAGACGTGTGGCTCCGAGACGGACGCCAGCGTTCTGCACCGAGAGCGTCGCGGCAAGCAGCAGAACCAGCAGCTGCTGCAATCGCTACGACTGCCGACGCTGACGTTCGACTACGCCAGCTCCACGATCGACGGCGCTTCATCTCTGTCCACAGCCATTGACGACGAGGACTTGCGCGCGGACCAAGGCTCGCAGCTCTCAGAGATGCTTCATCGAGCGGAGTACCTGAGCGAAAGCTGCAAGGATGAGGACCAGACTGACGTTCCGGCTTCGAGCCGCGTGGCCGAGGCGCTGGACACGCTGCAAGCCGCGCGAACGCGTTTACTGTGTCGCCAGGCTCTGCGACGCTTCCGATTCAACAGCCAAGCGAAAGACCGACCGGCGCAATCGCTCGCGACCAAGTACCATGTCTTTGCGGCGCTCAGAGCCCATCGTGCGCAATCGCCGCGCAGTCTGGCTCGCAAGACGCTCGTGTTCACGAGACTCAAGCAGCAGAGGACCAAGCGGCAGACGCTCGTCCAGCCGTCACGACTCATGTACGCTGTGCGCGTGCTGGTCTGGAGCAACATGGAGCTGCTGGGTCTGCTGCTGCTGGTCTTCTGGGCTGCACAGTCGGTGGACTAGAGAGAGAGAGAGAGAGAGAGAACGCGTAGCGTGTGCATACTAAGGCAAGAACGACAATGTTAAATTAAGGGACGGGCGCTTTCCTCCAGCGCTAATTAGTGCAGCTGCGCCGACGCACGCATCATGCCGTTCGGGCCCTTGTCGCCCAAAAACGTGGTCGAGGTGGGGAAGTCCGTGAGCCGCCCGGGGCCGGTGCCCTTCATGGCCAGCGCCACGTGGAGACAGCGCAGCCACTGCTTCATCTCCGGCTCCGTGTACGCGGCCATGATCACGCGGCGGGACTTGGTCTTGATCGCGAAGCGCCACATCGTGGCCTGCGTGCCGTCAAAGACCGAGTCGCGCGGCATGATCTCGATCGACTTCTTATTGCAATGGCCCAGGTCCACTTCGCCGCGCTTGCGGCCATTCTCCTCGCGGTAGAACGTCAGATACGAGCTCGTGAGCACCACGTAGCGCACTTTCCAGCCGCCGACGTGCAGAAAGCCCAGTCCAGAGCCCTGCTTGAAAAGCAGTCCAGTCTTGAGCACGCGCGAGTGCTGCATGGACGCGGCTGTGAGCATCATGGTCTCGCGCGACAGCGTGAAGCCGTCCTCCTCCACGATCATAGAGCGGCGCTGGTGCGTCGGACGCGAGGACGACCGTCCGTCGTAGCTGAAGTCGCTGCTGCTGTCGCTGTCTCGGCGCTCTATGAAGTCGCCATCGATCGGCAGACCGTCGTCCTCGTCCATGACGTCTTCGGGGGATTCCAGGATCGGCGTGGAGCCGGATAGCGGCATAGGCATGAGCGAGAACTCAAAGGCCGAATCCACGCGGCCCACACGCGTGGGGATGGCCGCCGCATTCGGGTCTTCTGCGGGCGAGTCATTGTCCATCTCATTGACCTCCTGCTTGCGCTGTGGAGCCGCAGCCACAGCATGGCGCAGCTGCTGCTTGTGCGCCACGGAGGCCCGCATGGCGCGCGTGGTGGAGCGGAAAGCCAACAGCGACGGCCGCGCCGCGTCGATGTCGTCCTCCATGTACGCGGGCATGGTCTGGCGCCAGGCCGGCGGCATGGCGACGCTTCTGTATGTGGAGTGACCCGCCCAACGGGCTCTGGATGGCGGGGACTCCCAATAGTGGACCGTCCTATGCACATAGAGCAGGAGAAGGGCTCGGGGTTGCGTGTGCCCCACGGATGTGGGCGCGACATGAAGCGCGATTGCCAAAACACGGTGCCATGTGTACACGAGTTTGAGCGTGTGGATGGAGCTCCACTCACTGCTTTTGAACAGATGCAATATTTGGTCGAGCATGCGATGGTGCCACGCTGTGGCTGCCTTGTTCTCTTTGATGTATGCGATGTGTGGGTGTGACTAAGTCCCCACAGCTGAACCCACACCCACTTCCTGGAAACGCCTGTGGCGGTTCTTCTGCGCTGGTCGCGTAACGGACATCTACCTTGTTTTTGTAATAATGCAATGAACTCAACCTGTTTCTGAGAGGCACGTGCTGGTCCGTCCAGCGTTAGTTACAAGGCCAAATTGCGACGTGCGACAGCCCAGTCCGGCCTTTGGCCCAACGCATCTCTCCTTTCGTTGATTCGCTTGCAAAAAGACTGCAGATCTGTATGTGTTGTGACCAGTTCAGCAGCCATGCATGGATATGCCATGGCATGCGGATGAATTTTTGGGTTATCCATAAGGAAAGCTGGTCTTAAGTACCATTTATTTAATTAAGAATAGCTGGTCTGAGTACTACATTCTGTCTTATAACCGATTCGAATTACGTGAGTAGATCCTACTGGTTCTTGATGGTGTGATGAATATAGTTGCACTGTCGTGAGAGATTCAACGAGTGTCTCTTGACAGCACAGGAGTGAGGTCGGACTCGTTCATTCAGCTGTGAAGGCCACAAAACCTGACATTAGCCAATCGGCTCCTACTCTTCCAATAGAATTAGGTTAATGTCCTACTGTTCACCCTAAAATCCTGTATTCAGGTGATTAACAGTACTAGCTCCTTTGTACTGTACTATAGTGCAGTTTATTAGTGGCTCTTTTTGAAGCGTCTTGGCTTCCATTGGGCATCACCATGACGTTGGGATTCAAGCAACGGCCCAAGAAGGAGAAGACGGCACGCAAGCGGACGCGTGAGGAGGATGACACAGCAGAGTTGGACGTGGCAGACGAGCAGACGCTACAGACCATCGAGGAGCTGCTGGAGGACCAGAAGCTCCGAGCCAAGCTGCGCACTCTCGAGAGCCGCGATGGCAGCAAGCCAGCCAAACAATTTAAACGAGGGGACGCGGCTGCTGCTACGATGGAGACGCAGTATGGATTGCATGACCCAAAAAAAGACGGAGGCACGAACCAGAAGCTCATGAAGCTGCTGGATGGCCAGTTCACAGGCCAGACCAGCACCAGCGAGAAGGATCAGCACGAAGAGCTCATGTATGAGCGCGATTGGAGTACTGCTGCCGGTTCTATAGTAAACTGATTTCCTGCTTTGTGTATGACATAGGAACCAGTTCATTGAGGAGCGATTGCAAGCGAAACTTGGCGTCAAGAGCACGCAGAAAAAGCAGCAAGAGGCGCCCGTCATGAGCGAGGAAGACGCGCTGTTCGCTGTGCCCGACCATCTCAAACCCGACGTACCGACCTCACAGACAGAGGACGCGGACTCTGGAGGTGTGCTCATCTGGAACACAGGCATCGCAGAGGTCGAGCTGCCGTCCACATACAAGGAGAAGACTGCGCGCGCGACACAAATGGCGCTGGAGCGAGACCAAGCTGCCGCCATCAGAACAGTCGTAAGCTCAGCTCTCCCCACCAACTTTAGCACGGACTTCAATCGTCACCGCAACGACTACGTGGCCGAGCTCAAGAGCATGAACAAAGGTGTTGTAGAGCTCATTGGCTGGGGAAGAGCGAGCAGTAGTGACTCATTGTTTCTATTGTTTCTAGATGAGAAACGAGAGCGTGGCTTTCGCACTGGTACGCTCGTTCTCCTATATCGTTCTGTGTGGAGTTCTCCTAAATGTCCTGTGTCTACATAGTCGGCAAGAACCAATCGTCCGATGATCTCGCAGTTTCGCGCTTCCGCAAGTTTGAGAGTCGCAAGAAATTCAAATAGATGTCAGTTTGGTTTATTTACCCATTTCTTTTGTCAAAATATCCATGGAATTAACTAATCTGCCGTTTCCGTGGTACAGTGTACCACTGCGGGATGGTACCATGTACCTTTGGCTGGCTTCCTCATGAGCGTCCACGTCACAGACGGCGGAACGCGAGGACGATGAGCTGGCTATGGGCGAACGACACGACGGAGCAGGCGCAAATCGTGGTCAGCGCGCTGCAGGGCGAGCTGGACGAGCGTGACGTCAAGATTAAGGCGCTGGAGGCGGCGCTGCGGAGGGAGCAGCAGGGCCTGCAGCAGATCGTGCAGGACGAGATCGCGGAGCTGGAAGAGCGACGCGCGCGCATTGAGGCGGAGCTCGCAGAGGTCAATGCGCTGATCCAGGAGAAGCAGGACATCATCAAGAAGGCCAACAAGACGCCCAAGAAGAGCAAGAAGAAATCTGGCAGCTCTACGCCCTCAGCAGCAGCAGCGGAGGCGAATGGTGTGGTCTCGACGCCCAAGAAGAAGAAGAAAGCCAAGGACGCCGCGGCTGTGGCCACGCCAACTGCTGCAGCTGCTGTAGGCGAAGAGGAGCTGGCGATCAAGTCTCCAGCAGCAGCAGCAGACGCCAAGAAGAAGAGGTATTGAGCTCATCTTGGCTCGCTCTGTGGCCTGGGATGACGTGATGGTTCTTGCCTCGCGTAGCACAAAGAAGCCAACTGTCGCAGCGCTACCCATGGACGAACAACTAGCCAAGATCCACAAGCTCGAGCCCAACGTGGCGTTCATTATCCAGCGCAGCACCAACTCCAACACGGTCGTGTACGCGGCGCAGCTGGTGGGCAAGGCACTGGACCCGACCAAGCCCCTGGGCGTGTTCTGGATCATGTTCGAGAAGCCCGGAGCCCCGCGGGAGGATCTGAACATGGTCGAGCGCAACACGGCGTACGGCGTCTCGTGCGCACCGTCCACGAGCAACAAGGAGCAGTACAACGTGACTCTGGCCTCGCTCAAGGACCGCGAGACGACGCTCTTGATCGATGCGCACGGCCGCATCCAGGCGCGTACGACCATCGGCGGCAAGCCTGGCATGGTGTTGCGCCGCGTGTTCGTACAGATGACGAGTAGCTGGGGCATCCCGACTGTGGACTACGTCGAGCTCTTCGGCGTGGACCCGGAGTCGCTCGCGTCGGTCTACGAGAAGAAGGCCAACAAGTAGCAACAATAAACGGAAGCAACGTGCGTATTTGTCAATCAACCACAAGTCTAAGTCTCTAGAGCGCGCGGCGCATCATCACGAGCGCTGCCGAGCCCAGTGTGCCGGCCAGAATGCCGCGCAATGCGTCCTCGGGCACGTGGTGGGTCACGTACTTGGACGTGCCGTAGACGCCGACGGCCAACGCGCCGCCGACCTTGACGGCTGTGGGCAGATGGATCGACTTGGCGCGCACGTTGTGGTACGTGGACGCCACGGCCGTGGGCACGATGGATAGCAGCGACGTGCCAATGATGTGCTCTTGCGGCATGTCGCTGGCCGCTGTGAGGTAGGCCGTCATGAGAATGCCACCGCCCAGGCCGCACAGACCGGAGATGAAGCCAGCGAACGCACCAGCCGCCAGGTACTTGGCGTTCACGACCGCGAAGTCCGGCAGGTTGGCCTGCACGCGCTCGATGTACGGCGTGGTCTCGCCGTGCTTAAGCGGCATGCCGTAGAACTGCAGATCGAGCGGATGCTGGTTCTCGTTCCACTTGGGGAAGTACGGGCTCTTCTTGAGCACGATGAGTGGCGAGAAGAGCAGCATGGCGCTGCCTACGACCAGCGACAGCTTCTTGCTGCTGAGCTGGTGCGCCGTGCGCACACCGTAGCGCGTGCAGATGATGGCCGGGATCGTGGTCATAAGCGCCATGGGCGCGTTGCAAGCTCCCACCGAGAGGTAGTTATACGCGCCGACAGACGCGGCCACAGACACAGCGCCGATGGATGTGCCGTTGATGGACTGCTGCGTGAGCGTCGTGAAGCGCGCCATGATCGGGATGAGGATGAGGCCGCCCCCGACGCCCGTGAGTGCCGAGACCATGCCAGCGAGGCCGCCGGCCGCCACGCCCACACTAGCGGAAATCTCGGACGCGGCCTTGGACGCAGAGCAGAACACACGGGGCTGGCTGAGGCTTGAGCCAGACGGAGCCTTCCGTGCAGAGGCTCGGAAGGCGGCAGAGGCTGCAGGTCGCATGCGCATCATCTTGGCTGGGAATTTGCGAACTGAGGATGATGGAGACAAGTGAGTGGCTTGTTAAGTTCGCACGCGAATGCTCAATCGAACGTAACCGAACACACACATCAGTTGTTCAAAACACACTCATCACGTTAATTCAACCAAATGCTTCGTCTCATTTGGGTATATCTGGGTTTTTTCTTTAGTTTAACCCATTAATCTGTATCTGGAGATTTGGACTTTGCCTTGATAATAAAAGAAGAAACTCAGTGGGCGAATAAAAGAAGAAATACCAGCAACCTTCTGGTCCAGACCCCAAACATGAGCAGATTGCGCTTGCAGCGGGAACACAAGCCCCTTTACCACTTCGTGGTATTTCATCCAACCGTTTCCGCCAAATGTCTCCCGCTGCAATAGCAGGTCTTGCTTTAGGGTATGGAGTCATAAATGAACTTGTCGAACACCAGACTTGCCACACGCGAAGTCAGTATGTACGAGGAACCCCATCCCATGCTCACGCAGCGTACGACCCGCTACACGTCCTCTGTCGTGCCGACCTCTAAGCCTATCGACGACCTTCGTATAGTAAGAGGCAGTG
The DNA here is from genome assembly GCA_023335875.1 of Elongisporangium prolatum. Classification (NCBI taxonomy): domain Eukaryota; phylum Oomycota; class Peronosporomycetes; order Pythiales; family Pythiaceae; genus Elongisporangium; species Elongisporangium prolatum. The sequence goes on along the minus strand of JAADVW010000438.1, from coordinate 18,455 downwards.
CTGGTAAAGACAGCCACCGAGCAGCCGTGTTGCTGCTGGGACGAATTGGTATGGTACGGCGCGCTCTACGCCCTGCTCATCGTCATCCCGCGAAGCTCTCTGGTCCAAATGGTTGTCAACTGGGACGCTCTGGCTCCAGTCTCGGGTCTGGCTATCACGGCTGGCGCCCACAGGCTACGATCGCACAAGGCGTACAAGGCCAAGCGCTATGAAATAAAGCAATGGGTACGCATGTGATCTCGCCGTTGGAAGAACAATTGCTTCTTCTAGATCTTGAGCGACTATACTGGAGAGACAGGGTACTGAGTCAAATAGTTTAACTATAGGGGGTTTGTCACCTGAGAGGTTTTCGCCCTCAATCCCAAATTTGCATCGTGGAGAACAAGTCTTCTTTTGTTGTGGTTCTTCTCACCAACGCCCTGCACTCTGCCCAAATAGAGTGGTGCAACTACAACTACAAAGAGACAATTATGAGCGCTGATCAAGTAAACCAAGCGGTGCTGGTGCAGGTGGTGTACGTAGTGTGTTCGGTTTGGGTCTGCCAAGAGATCTTGGCGCAGTTCTGCCCAAGTTGGATAGCAGCTTCAGTTTGTATGAAACAGAGCTAGAGTTGTATCTCAGCTCGTTCAATCTATGGGAAATTGTAGATGGAATTGAAGTGTGGCATGAATCTGACGCTGGATGCAAGCCGAATTTGATAAGAAGGACAAGGTCGCAAGAATGAGCATTTTGTCTGGCATGAGCAAGCAAGACAAGGAGTTTTTGCATCGTTCGCGAACGGCGCATGACATGTGGACTGCCCTCACTGCCAAGAAGAAAGGCATTGGTACGAGTGGTGTTGACAAGTTGGGTCATTTGTATCACAACGAATGAATGGCTAGCATCTGTGGACAGTATGTGAAATGAACTTATCATGGTTGGGAGAAACATCTCAGATGATCATTATGCTGAGATTTTGTTATTCAATACGAAGAAGGCGTACTGGGCAGTATCACGTCAGTTCACTCCATTGTTTGATCCACCCAAGCCTGGGCAGCAACCGTTGAAAAGACCGGATCCTGTGACTATACAAGATGCTCTGCAAGCAGAAGCAGCAGCAAAGCGTGGTATTGATGAGTCACCTGCAATCATGTTTATGCACCAAAAGCGACCTTTGGATGATTCGAATTTGACTGAACATGGCACAAAGAAGCAACGACTTGGAAAGGATGTGCAGTGTTTTACTGTAAAAGCTTTGGCCATATTGCTCGTAATTGCAAGAAGAAAAAGGCTGACATGAGGAAGAAAACAGCTGAAGGAGAAGGAGCATTTGGTTAAAGACTCAGATTCTGATAAAAAGGAGGAAGAAGGTCATGTGTCTGCTTCGCGTTGTGAGGATAACGTGACCGATACTGAATGCAGTGATCTGAGTGGTGTGGGTTTCGAATGGCTTGTGGATAGTGGGAGCAGCGCGCACGTATGCAATGACCTGAGTCTTTTATTGACGTTCGCAAGAGTGATTCAGCTACTGTGTTTGTAGGCTGGAATGGAGATCGCTATAGTGGACAATCCATTGGATCGGTCTGTCTCTTGCTGCGTGACTCAAGTTCTGGAAAATATTTGAGTTGAAGCTGGATAACGTGATTTATGCTTCAACAGCTTATGTGAATTTGATCAGCTTGGATGGATTGGAATTAATGGGTTGGAGACCTACATTCATAACAACAGATGAAAGATGATGATGGCTCATATCGGTGGCATTTCGAAAAGAATTCCGAGTGCTTTGAGTTCATAAAGAGCCATAAGTTTTATGTTGTTACAGCAGCGAATGTGAAACGTGTGTGTTCTATGCATCCATCCAGTGATGTGGCAATCTGGCATCGTCGCTATGGGCATGTGAACATGAATGATCTTCAACAAATGGCACAGGGCCAGCATGTAGTTGGGCTTGGTGACTATATGTGTTTCCAATGACTTCAAGGGCACTGTATGCGCTGAAGCAAAGATAAGCGTACGGCCTATAAGGCAATACATCCATTACGAACGACTGTGCCATCCAAGAAATTGACCAATGATGTAGCTATGTCAATGTGAAGACTGTTGGTGGTGCGAGACACTTTCAATTGATTCTTGATGAAGGAACGCGCTTCTTGTGGGGATTTTTGTTGACTCGAAAGAGTGAAGTTACACCAAACTTACAGCAGCTTGTTACCATTTTACTTGGTAAAGACAAGCGCATTGGAGTTATTGGATGTGATCAAGGGCGTGAAGTAGTCAATATGAAGATGCGTGAATTCCTAATCAGTAAAGGAATTGAGTTGCAGCTCACGAACGCATATTCGCCCGAAGAGAATGCCTTGGTTGAAGATGAACTTCGTTGTTATGATGAAGATTCGGGCACTGTTAACCACAGTAAATCTTCCCCATGCTCTGTGGGGTGAAGCGTTTAAGTTTGCAGTGGAATTGATCAATATTACTGCAACAAAGCCATTAAGTGGACGAACTCGTCATGAGGCCATGCTTGGAAAACGACCGGATGTGCATGATCTCCGAACGTGAGGATGTGTGGCTTACGTGCATTGTCCTAAGGTGAAAAGTGAAACCAAGCTACAGAATCCTGGCATTCCTGCGCTGTTTGTAGGATTCTCGAAGGAATCAAAGGGATTTCGGTTTGTGAATCTTAAATCGGGACGCATACTGGAAACAAGGAGTACAGATTTCTTTGAGCACTTGACAGTCAAGCGAGAATACATAGAACATCTCTTTTAGAATATTTATGCTGATGGTCGGCATGTTTTGCCAGAGTGTGATCCCTTTGTGTGCAATTCCTGCTCATGGAGTCGCAAGTGATGATGCATCAGAACAGTTGCTAAGGCCAGTGTCTATGCATTAATCATTTCAAAGAGTGAACTCTGATGACTTGGATTTTAATCATGAACAAATGCAGCCAATGATTACTCGTGTGCTTGATACTGGTGGATCTACTTCAAATAGACCTTGGCAATCTGGTTTTGATGATGATTTGATTATTGACCGTGTGATTCGAATTGATAGTCATGACTCGGAAGCCGTTGTGGATTCAGTGGCAGTACCAGCTCATGGCACTGTGGATTGAGTGAGAGTATCAGGCGACACTGTGGATTCAGTGGAGGGCTGGCATACAAGGTGGTGGAGAGTCAGGTGGCACTTTGGATCGAGTGCAAGAGACAGCAGATCATGAAGTTCCTTTGAGTGATCTTCTGGATTCTCGTGATGACGAACTGAACGGACATGAAGCCGGGGGATTACGGCGATCGACACGACAACGTCGGGTTCCGTTGCGATACAGAGATGATGAGGATGAGCTTGGTATACCACCAAGTCTGTTGAGTTATTTAAATGACGCAGCAAATACTGTGCATGCCTTATTGTCTGTTGGTCAGGCACTTGATTCTGATGAGAAAGCCTTATGGAAAGAAGCAATGCGAATTGAATTTGACTCTTTACAGGCGAACAATACGTGGGATTTGGTAGAGCCGATGCCTGATATGCATATTTTACCGTGCAAATGGGTTCTTACACGGAAGCATGATGAGGCTGGTAAAGTCAGCAGATACAAAGCACGCCTAACAATTTGTGGAAATCACCAGATGTTTGGCGTTGATTACTGGGAAACTTACCAGTGGTGCGCGGTGAAGTGATTCGATTTCTTTTGATTTTGGCTTTAGAATATGGACTTTCCGTTCATCATGTGGACATTGTGACTGCGTTTCTGAGTGGCCCCTTAAAAGATGTGGACATTTACATGAGACAACCACCACAATATGATGATGGCACTGGTCGTGTGTGTCACCTCAGGCGTAGCCTTATGGCTTGCGCCAAGCGCCTCGTGTGTGGTTTGAAACGCTAGATTCTTGCCTTAAAAAGCTGGGATTTGAATGTCTGCAGATGGCAGATTGTATATACCAGAGAAAAGTGGGAGAAGATGTGGTGTTTCTCTCGGTTTATGTGGATGACTTGCTTGTGGTTGGTCAGTTGAATCATATCGAGCAAGTGGTAAAGGAACTGGCTGGCCAAAACAAGCTGAAAGATTTGGGTGATGTCAAGTTCTTGCTTGGTATGGAGATCAAGCGGATTGGCAATGACACTATCGCGATCTCGCAAGCGGCTTATGTTGAGATAGTGCTTGATCATTTTGGTACGTCGAATTGCAAGCCAGTGTCCAGTCCACAAGACAAAGGAAATCAGATCCTGCCGTATGAAGATGAGTCTGCTGAAGGGTTTATGAATTCAAAGCTTCCGTACAGAGAGAGCTGGTAGGGAGCTTGCAGTATCTTGTGCTGCAAACAAGACCAGATATTGCCAATGCCGTGAGGCAACTTGGGAGATATCTGAACTGTTATAATGAATCTCATTGTAAGTTAAGAAAGCGTGTATTGCGATATTTGAAGGGCACGACAACCCATGGATTAGTTTTCAGGCGTTCAGATCGGAACCAGTTCACAATGTCAGCTTACGCTGATGCCTCTCATGGAAACGACTTGGAAACAAGATTTCAGTGACTGGGTTTGTTATCAAGCTTAACGATTGCACGATAGCGTACAGAAGTTATATGCAACGGATTGTGGCTCGTGATACATGTTCGACTGAGTTCATTGCGGCCAGCGAATGCAGCAGAGAGATCAACTGGCTGCAGAACTTGTGTCAAGAGCTGGGCATTTATGTTGGACGTGCGTTGCTTTGGCAAGCAATCAAAGTACTATTGCAGTTCTCAAGAGACGAAAGAGCAATTACAAAGTGAGAGCTGTTGATGTGGAGTATTATTTGGTTCGGCTATTTGTTGAGCGTGGTGATATTGAAGTTGCCTACCGTCCTACGGAAGATATGGCTGCAGATGCATTGACGAAGCCACTGTCGCCTACAGTTAGCGAAGTTGCGAAGCCTACTTGATGTTCAAGATGTGAAGCAAGTGGTAGCATCACCTGGCTGTTCCCATTGAGTGGGAGTATGAAATAAAGCAATGGGTACGCATGTGATCTAGCCGTTGGAAGAACAATTGCTTCTTCTAGATCTTGAGCGTCTATACTGGAGAGACAGGGTACTGAGTCAAATAGTTTAACTATAGGGGGTTTGTCACCTGAGAGGTTTTCGCCCTCAATCCCAAATTTGCATCGTGGAGAACAAGTCTTCTTTTGTTGTGGTTCTTCTCACCAACGCCTGCACTCTGCTCATTTCTTAAGCGCTGCTCTTTTCCTCATGACTCTCAATTCCATAATTTGATCTTTTATTGGGCTCGAGACCACCGAGCGTACCGCAAGGGCTCCGACACGACCGCCAACCCGCACTACTCGGCTCGCGGCTTCTTCTGGCGCATATGGGCTGGGTCATGGTCCATGAATTCGGCTCGAGGGCTAGTAGATCAGCCTGTGGTGAGTTCCAGATGCGCCACTACCTTACAGCTTTAGGAGTGTCCTCATCATGTGCGACGGCCTGCCCAAAGACATTGGCTCCGTCATAGGCAACGCCTGGCAGGCTTGTGGGTCGGGACTGTGCTCCGACATCTACTATTGTAGTATCTGGTTTGTCAACAGCACCGCACATTTCTTTGGCTACAGACCTTATGACGTCAGCATCGATTGTCTAAACGTGATTGCGGCTACTAGAATCCGGCCAAGCTCTTCATCGATGCATGCGCTGCTTTGGGCCTGGGCTACGATCTCAAGCGGTGCTGCCACGCGTGAGCGTCTAGCTACCAACCTGAACCAGCAGAAGTTCAAGGAGTCCATGTCCCTGAGCCAGCGACAGAGCCTCTTGTCGTCCATTCATTCGTTCCATGAGACATAAAGATTCTTTGGGTTGCTGAATAGAAAGACTGAACTCAATTGAACACTTAGAGGACTGACGCTCGGACTCAGAAGATCTGCTCTTCGGATCGGCCGAAGAACGTGCGGCCCAGGAGCTTGTCGAGGAAGTTGAACTGATGCGAGACCGTCTGCTTAAGCTTCTGCTGATGCATCTTGATGGCCAGTCGCTCGCGCGTGGCGGCGGCCGTGCGGCTCCGCTTCCGGTCGGACACGAGACCGATGGCTGCGCAAATGTCGATGAACAGCATGGTCGGGTTCCACTGGCCGGACGTGATGCCCCACTCGCTCGTGGCGTAGTCAGCTGGGAACTTGTGGCTAGAGAGACACAGAGAATGTCAGCTCATGAGAGCAGAGATTAACGACAGAGCGATAGCACGTACTGGTAGTTGTGGTAGCCCTCGCCAATAGCGCCGATGCTGACAATTAGATTCTCGCGCGCCTGGATGTTCGAGTCGTATGGGCGGTACCCATAGAAGTGGGCCACGCTGTTAACGAACCAGGTCATGTGTAGCACCCAGACGTGGCGGAAGACGCCGCCGACCCAGAAGCCTGCCCAGGTGTCGCCCATGAGGTAACCGATGTACGTGGGGATGATGTAGCACGAGAGCAGCACCGTCTTGAGGTAGTGGCGCATCTGGAACGCCACCACGGGGTCTTCCAGCAGATCTGTCATGCTGATCTTCTTGCCTTGGATGCGCACATTCTGGTGCTTGCGGACCATGACCCAGCCCATGTGCGCGAAGAAGAAGCCGCGGCTCGAGTTGTACGGATCCGCTGTGGTGTCCGAGCCCTTGTGGTGCACGCGGTGGTCTCGAGACCAGTCAAAGATCGATCCTTGGAAGGCCATGGAGTTGGCCAGCATGAGGAACATGCGCAGTGGCAGCTTGGCCTTGTACGCTTTGTGAGCCCAAAGGCGGTGCGCGCCGGCGGTAATACCGAGCCCCGCGACGAACCAGAGCACCCACCAGTTGACGAAGATCTCGATGAGAGAGCAATACGGTAGCACAAAGAGCAGAGCGTACGCAGCGCCGATGTGCCAGACAGCGAGGATGACCACGTTGTACCACACGACTTCGCCGAAGTGGAACTTTAGCGTCTCCTTGGCCATCTCTTCCATCGGGATCTCCTCCTCTGCGATCAGGTGCTCGGGCGTCTTGAAGCGCTGTGTGAGCGTGTCCGGTGCTGAGTCGACCATCTCAATTGTGGATCAGTGGCAATGCCAACGGGATAGCGGAAGCGCTTGTGGCCGGAGCAGTCGATCGCAGAATGGGATGAGATGGCTGACTCCGCCGGCACCAGAGGCTGGCTCCGGGCTAGGGTTTCGGAATTGGACCCATAGAACTGCACCGGTGCCGCACAAAGACATGCGGAGATACTGACATTTGTGGCTGGATGGTGATGAAATGGTGCGCTTTCATAGCCGCTTGGGGCTCCGATGGTCATTTCTCAAGCTCTGGCTACACCATCTCCAGCTGGTGTTAGACTGTGGCTCGTGACAGTGTCTCAGTAGCTGGTGCTGATGACACCAACACCACTTACTGCACGCCGTCACTTAAGAGCGTCTGGTGTCATCAGAGCACATCCTGAATGACTGCAGTCGCGCGTTTCTGAAGCATTTCAATCGGATCCGTAGCTCCAGCGATGGCATCACTCAGCTGCACATTGTCACAATCCATCAGCCAGCGCCGTCAGATGCACAAGCACAACTACGCAATGGAACTCATACGGTACGTGGACGGACAAACTCGTTTCTTTATATTGTACGGTCCCGAGAACGAGCCAAACACTTTAGTAGACACCGCGGATCGTTCTGCTCTAGAAGATCTGCTCCTCCGATCGGCCAAAGAACGCGCGGCCCAGCAGCTTGTCCACGAACGAAAGCTGCTGCGACACCGATTCCTTGAGCTTCTCTTGGTGCACCTTGATGGCCAGACGCTCGCGCGTGGCGGCTGCCGTGCGGCTGCGCTTGAGGTCGTAGGCCAAGCCCAGCACAGCGCACGTGTCGATGAAGAGCTTGGTCGGGTTCCAATGGCCCGTGGTCACGCCCCACTCGCCTGTGGCGTAATCCGAAGGGAACTTGTGGCTGTTCAAGACACCAGAGCGTAAGTCACCAAGCCCAAAACTGCGAGATCAGAGCCATGAGCACGTACTGGTAGTTGTGGAAGCCCTCGCCAATGGCACCGATACTGACAATGATGTTCTCACGGGCCTGGATGTTACGATCGTAGGGACGGTAGCCGAAGAAGTGCGCGATGCTGTTGACGAACCAGGTCATGTGCAGCACCCAGACGTGGCGGAAGATGCCGCCGACCCAGAAGCCTGCCCAGGCGTCGCCCATGAGATAGCCAATGCAGGTCGGCAGCAGATAGCACATAAGCAGCACCGTCTTGAGGTAGTGGCGCATCTGGAACGTCACCACGGGGTCTTCCAGCAGATCTGTCATGCTGATCTTCTTGCCCTGGATGCGCACGTTCTGGTGCTTGCGGACCATGACCCAGCCCATGTGCGCGAAGAAGAAGCCGCGGCCTGAGTTGTGCGGGTCGGCCGTGGTGTCCGAGCCCTTGTGGTGCACGCGGTGGTCGCGCGACCACTCGAAGATCGATCCTTGGAAAGCCATGGAGTTGGCCAGCATGAGGAACACGCGCAACGGCAGCTTGGCGTGGTACGACTTGTGGGACCACAGGCGGTGCGCCCCGGCCGTGATGCCGAGCCCCGAGATGAACCAGAGCACCCACCAGTTGACGTAGTTCTGGCCCAGCGTGCAGTACGGCATGACACAAAAGAGCGCGTACACGGCGCCCACGTGCCAAAGCGACAGGATGATCACGTTGTACCACACGACCTCACCGAGATGGAACGAGGGCAGCTCCGGCGCAGTCTCCTCCAGCGTCGACTCTTCCTCCGCGATGAGGTGCGCCGGGAGGGGCGACGTCTGCTTGCGCTGCGTGAGCTCAGATGTAGCCGCTTCAATCGCCATATCAATCTCCTGAGGGGCTTGAGCTCGGATCGAGGGTTTCCGTTGTGGCGTCAAGGTGGCCTCAGGCCACGCGCTCCCTTGGGGGCCGCTCGATGACATCATGGATTTGGGTAAAGCTGCCCACAAATAATCTGTTTTTGCAGGTTACTATACGTGACAGGTATAAATGATTAACATTTGACTGTCGTATTCTTTGAGTTGGTGGAGAGACCATACTGAGTGTAAGAGAGGATATGTGATAATGGAGGTCTTGTCCACCAGCTGGAGAGGTGTCCCTCTCTTCCCAGAGAGGATAAGTCCTACCCCCCGCAAAACCTGTGAGATTTGATTGTAATTTGATTTGGATTTTATAAGGCATAAGGGCGGATTGGAACCTTTTATAATGAATACTGACAACGGATTCTTGTCCCGCAGAGCAGCTGTTCTTCGACCAAGTAAACCTGATGATGCCACCGAGTAATCGTGAAAATCACAGCACAAACGGGACTTGTAAATACCAAAACAAGGTGAATTGTTCAAATTGTTCGAGATCTTTGTGCCCCTTTTTCTAATCAATCAACGAACGATCGCACCGTGTTTTGACTGTACCCAAGAATGAGATCAGCTGACCAGTCAAGGGACATGAAGATGATCTTCAGGCTCGCTGACTCGATCTTGCAAAGGCCGAGCAAAGAGCAGAGCCAACGAGACCGACTGCAACGTGCTGCCGAAGATCCAGGAGCGGACCACTTGTGACAGTGGATAATTGTTAGTCAACGCGTTCGTGTACGCGCCCAGTCTATTCAAATACAGACGCCAATAGGTCAGCAAGGCTATCATCAGTCCACGCATGAGCAGGTAGGTGGCTTGTGTACCGTTGCAATGGGACTCTGACACTAGAAAGCACTGGAGCAAGCTGGAAATACGTGTTGCCTCTGTCGCTCGCATGGCCTGCCTCCCGCAGGAACGCCTTCATTTCCGGTCCGTCTTGCGAGTGCTGCTGCTGGTTCGTTTGAACGTTGGAAAGCGTCAAGGTCGCAATAGGCTGGACGAGGTCAAATCGGGTCTGCAGGCCTACACCAACAAGGAAGAACTGCGGATGCACAAGCCAGAAGGAAATGGAAACCACTGAAATAGTGCGCAGCAGCACAATCGGAGCCCAGAGAGCGCCTTGGCAAGTGATAATGAACAGCCGCACGATCCCAAAGAAAACGAAGAACACCGAATTCGTGGTCACCAAGAAGAACATCATGGTGAACAGCAAGGTGCCCAATAGGAGCTACAGCCAAGCGACCAGAACGAAATGGTGAGTCGCTGCCGAGTCACGTAACACTCGAAAGTCTCACCTGGCCGACGTCGTATTCACACGAGTCCACGCGATTCAGGAACACATTCTTCTTCTTGCCCAAAAAGAGTTTCCACAATGAGGAAAAGAGGCCAAACTGCAGCAGATTGAGCTTTGTAAAGTAGAGATAGACCCAGTAGGAGTACCACGTGCTGATTGCCAGTAGATCGATGAGCACGGCGCATTGCAAGGTCGCTCCCATACTCATCCATATCAAGGCGAACAAATTTGAGCAGCTGATCGCAGAGACGGATGTAGTAAAGCCCAAAGAAAGCAAGCACGACTCCCACAGATCGAACCAGAGAAGGATCCCATTGCCCAAGATCGAAGCTAACGATGGATTGAGCTGCAGGAGATCCACGTAGGAATGAGGATATACGGTCTCCATTGTTCGTAACGAATCAGAGGACGCACCTTGAAGCCAGCAGGAGCTCCCATGACCCAGACGACGTTGGATCGCAGCACGTTGAGGAATGCTAAGGGCGACCTACACGAATGAGATTAAATACAACGACATTGCCTCATAGCCACCGAGACAACAGCGTACAGGTTTGAGAATAGAGGATTCTCTAGTACAATGGGCAGGATCCAAAGGCTAGCAGCATAGCCAGCAATAATATCCAGGACCAAGTACGTGGCATCGTTGAAGAGTTCCAGAAGAGCCGTTGCTGGAGCATAAAGAGAGTCGACAGTTAGACACTGTGTACTCTGGTTAAGAGTCCAGCAACACACCTTCACAATGCTTCAGTGGACGCTGGGCATTTATACGATAGAAATTTCGCAAGCGGCTGGGACAGCTGGTGACGTAGTAGAGATGATGACTGAGAAGGGCTACGACCACAGACAAGTCCTACAATGTTAGAAGTAGCAGCGTCAATCAACGAGAACCCATTAATACGTGACAGAGACACTACCTTGGCACATTTCCCACCGATCAGCGGCATCCAATCGGGCGAAGCGGCAGAACTGGCAGTATCCAGCAAATTTGCGACGGCCAAAAGCCACTGGAACGGAAGGAAAACGAGATAGAAGCCGATCCATTCGCCCGCAGTCTGACAAGCTGAAGTGAAACGACTCACTCATCACCTCCAGGCACAGAAAGAGAGAGAGAGAGCGATCTTCGTACCTTTCAGAATGGCTGAATGCTCTGAGCAGTTTGGATTAGCGTTCGTGCGTTGCTCTAGGAACCCCGCGATCTAATAGTGACCAGAGCTAATCAACGTTGTGTCTACTGCAATGGCTCTGCTTCTGCTCGGTTACCTGAGCGAGAGGCTCATGCAAGGCGCTCTTGGACAAGACATCCTGCTTGTGGCTGCGCGTGATCAGCGCCAGATCATACAAGATCACGTGGCACAGAGTTGACTCCTGATCCGACACCACGCGCACGTCCGAAGGGACGGGATCGTGAGCATTCAGTTGCGCATGGAGACAGGGTTCTATGCAGTTTGCGTTCTTCAAGTTTGTGCCGCAGTGGCCGAGCACGGAGACTCCATGCGCCAGAACGGGAACACTCGCGACTGCAACGATAGTGAGAGGCGCAGACGCAGCTCGTGGAGAGAGCAGAGAGCGTACCGTCTGAGATTTCCACCACGCAATAGGTCTGTGGCTTGAATCTGTACCCCAGCAGTCGTCTGGGGCCGTGGTCGGCTGTCGAGGCAGGCGCAAGCGGCCAATACACCACGGGCGCGCGACCTGCACTCATGAGGACGACACCAAGATGCGCTGGGTCAAAGCCAAACTCAATCCCTAATATAAGGTGTCCCACCTGAAGGCGAGGGCGACAGGCATCCCTCAGTCGACGAGCGACAATTTGGCTCGAGGGCGTGACCCACACTCATCAGAGCCCAACTTGGAGACAGTAATGTGATCTGGTCAATTCACTATCCTAATGTCACGTCCACCACATAATATCTGGTCATTCATTATCCTAATGTCACGTCCACCACATTGTTTATGGTGTCTGAATCAGTTGGCTGCAGTTTCCATAGTGAAGATGGAAGAAGAGCTCGCAGCACAGCGCGATGCGGCCATTGCCGTGACCAAGGAGCTACAGAAGCAACTACAGGAGATCCGGGCCAAGGTCGAAGCTGTAGCGGAGCGCAGAGCGCTGACAGCCGAGAGACTGCGTCTGCACGCTGAGGAGGAAGTGCGGCGCGTGAACGAAGAGCGCGAATGGGAGGCCTCGGTGTGCAACCGGCTGCTGTATCTTTCGCTATTTGGCGGCCTGGTCGGCGCCGTCGTGGGCTGGATGCTGGGTCTGCTGGTGTATGTTGCGTTCATGCAGCCGCTGATCAGCTTCCTACTTATTCTGCCGGCCATGACCTGTGGCGGCCTCTGTGGCCTCGTTGTTGCTAAGGTACTGCTTGCATGGTGCCAGACGTATCCTCTCTGACAGTGTGCTGTTGAATCAGACCAAGGTGCAGCTGGAGAACAGGCGGCGCGACGCTAAGAGGAACAAAGTGGCACGTCATGTCGAGGTGGAGATGGCTGTCAACAGCGCTATGGACGGAGCACCGCTCGATCCACTCGAGAGTCTGCAAGGCGTCACGAGCGAAGAGCTGCGCATTATGCAGTCGGCCGTGAACGGATCTGCCGAGCCGGACGCGCAGCCGTCGCCCACCGCTTCCTCGGCTGCAGCGTCCTGGACCTGGTACTTGGCCTCGCAGACTTGGCAAACGTCCAAGGATATCGCCTCGGGCGTCTATAGCTCTGGCATCTTCAGCCATGAGACTTCGGGCCAGGACAAGAAGCGGCAATGAGTGTGGTTACTTTAATAAATATCCGAAACTACAATTACCGTGGCTCGGCTCATAGCCGACGACTAATCAGATTGTGCCGGTTAACTGTCTCAACGCTTGAAGCGAGAGGGACCAGGTCAGAAAGAGTCGGAGACGATGAAAGGTTACCTCTATACCCTTTTTGGTCTAAAATGGCTAAGTGTGTTGGTTGTAAATATACCTGATCACTAATTGTTAGGTATAGGTTTATGTCGTCAAAATTAAACCGAGCCCTTGAGAACTAAATACGGCACAATACTGATGGCGTTTGAGGCCCTTCAAAATCGCCCCCTCCCGATTCCGTGGCGCATTGGCGCGTGCTGTTTTTGGCGCTCGTGCGCGTGACTCCGTGGCGTATTAGCGCGTGGTTCCATGGCGCTGCAGCAGCGGTATCATGTTCTCCCAGCAGGCAACAACACCAATGAGAGTCTTGACGATCTTCGCTGATCATAAAGACGGAGAAGCGCGAGGCGCCGGTGAGCAGCGATGAGGACGACGGGCCGATGCCCATGCCCACGCGGTCAAGAAGGGCAAAAAGAACGCGCTGCAGTTCGAATCAGTGGGGACCAGTGCGGCCATCTTGAGTGCTGGAACACGGAGAGCTACAAGTTCCCAGCGGCAGGGCGCGTCAAGTTCAAGCTCAAGGGCGAGACGGATCTGTACGAGCTGGCCAAGAGCAAGATATCCGCCGTGTCCATCGATATTGGCGCGCAGGGCAATGCCTTTGTGGTCCTGCCAAGGAGCCAGATCCGCATGTTCCGGTTCGCCACAGGCAAGCTGCGCCGCAAGTACGACGAGAGTCTCACGGTCTTTGAGGTCGCGCACGCCGAAAGCACGCTGCATCTGAACGCCATCGACTTTGGCCGGCGAGCGGCCGTGGAACGAGAGATCCAGCATGCCAATGCGGTCTCGAACCGCCTGTTTGACGAGTCGGGGCACTTTCATTTGTACCTGACGCTGTTGGGCGTCAAGATTGTCAACATTGAGACCAACAAGATCATGCGCGTGCTGGGCAAAGTGGAGAACTCGGACCGGTTCCTGCGCATCAGTCTGTTCCAGGGTAAGCCCAAGACCAACTCGCAATTTGAGAAGCATTTGAAGAACTCGTCCGGGCTGAAACAGGACGCCATGATCATGAATGACGACACGGAGCGACAGCAGATCATCAATCCGACGCTGTTCTGCACCTCGTTCAAGCGCAATCGGTTCTTTCCCTTCTCTTCGCGGGAGCCTGAAGATGACGACGACGATGGCGCTGGTACAGGTCGCGATGCGTTCAACGACAAGCCGTTGCTGGAAGATTCGCATTCGCGACGGAATCCTCGGCCACCAAGGTGCTGGGCGAGATGACCGTGCTGCACACTACCATGGCGACATCACGATCAAGCTCTTCCCCCAAGGAATGCCCACTTACTATCGAGTCAAGAAAACGGAAGTGCAGCACTAGAGTCCGATAGCTTCCTGTCGCCATCGAGCATGAAGACTATGATCAATAGAGAGTGTTTCAAATGAAAAACATGTATTCCTCTCCAATCTTAAGCAGCAAGTAGAATCAGCATCAATTGTCGCGACGGAACTCGGGTACGGCGGAAGCATCCACGTTCTCGATACGTTCCCACGTATCCTTCCAGTGCACGAGAACGTGTAGAGCTCCATCTACGACGCGTTCGGGGAGAACGCGTCGGATGCCGTACAAGGCACCTGGGGTTACCAACAGCGAATCCTCTAGCGCGAGATGGCGACGTCGTGGTGTCACTCGTCAGGTCTATGACTTCTCCCGCGAGTGGAACGCGTCCTGCCGAACGGCTTCGTGAAGTCCTGGCAGCCAAACGGTTTCTTGAGTCGTAGTGACGGGTAGATGAGTGGGCAGATCTTGGCGCTGCTGTAGATGTGGGCCGAATCCGCAAGATAGTAGACACTGGGTCATGGCCGTATAATCGATGTAACGAAAAGGAATAGCTCCAAGAAAGCTTCGTCCTCAAACTCGCTCTCACTGAAGTGCATTTTCATTATGGAATTCATCACAATCTTGCGATACGATCCTGGGAGGTGCTGGATGCGTTTGCGAACGTTATAAAGCACGTGAAAAAAACACATTAGGACCGTTGCTTTGGCAAATTCAGGCACTTATTATAAAGCCAGATACTGTGCGTCTTCGGCGTCACCCATAGCCGCGTAGATACGGAGACTCCGCCCCCTCACTTCCTTTACAATTCGAGCAAAACTTCTGAAGCACTGAGCATACTCTTGGGTGGTACGATGACTGACAACGAAAAGCTAATAGGACCTTGACCGGTCTGTAAATCCACACGTAATGACAAGGTAGCCAATATCACTCAATTTGAAGGTCGCATCCGCGTGAAAAATAGAGTCCTGACCTGCAGAAGCGTACTTGATGCAGTTGTCAATCAGCTCGACAGATGTGATGCCGATTATAAACGCGTCGTCGTCTTCGCCAGAGCCGACGTACACGTAACCATCAGAATCGAGCTTGGATCCAAAGAGAAATGCTGACTGCCGATCCAGACCGGGACAAAGGTCTTCTCTCTGACCAGCTGACGGATTGCTTTTATGGAGTTCTTCGTGCCAGCATTTCGTTTTATTCTTTTTTTGAGAGCGTTGTGGACTTGAATCATGGTGGGCCAGCCTCGAGAAGGGGCTAAACTGCCAGAGCGCTTCTTCAAGTTGACGTAAATGACTCGAGGGGGAATGCCGCATTTGTCTTGCTGGGCCAAAGTCGCCTTCATTTCGGTTGTCACGCGAGGCGATGAGTACCAGTACACGGAAGCGATGCTCTTGTATGCGTAGAGCGGTTAATACAAAAACGGCAGTTGCATGGCGCGCTAGGCAACGAAAGGTCCGCCAAACGACCGCACATTTTCCCACGTGCGGAGTCTCCTTTCTTCTATCTCGTGATCGCCGTTGCAAACTTTGCACCAACTACGCAATTTTGTCATGAAATTTGCAGAGCAGCACATGACGTCCAAGCGAAACTCTTGAAAGTCGGCGTCTGTGTCGTGGATTCCGAGGCTCGGCCAATTATCCATGACACTTTGGCTTTTCAAAATGGCCATCAATGATGCCGGTGATTCTGTTCTCTATTTATATTACGTTTCTTGCTAATTCAGAGCTACTGTAATTTGGTATAGTCAGCACTGAATTTGATCAATCGGTATACTGGTTACCTACTCGGTATATTTGGACACCCTTCTCGTCGGAGACTGATGCAGTCGACGTCATCACCTAAAAAATCGCAAAGCAAATTGAGGAGACAGAAACGAGCCAACCATTGGCCGCCGAACAGCAAGATAGATCCACTTGGCGTAATCCCAGCATTTCGCATTCGAAACGTACTTAAGACATTGCGAACTTAGCACAGCTACCACGCGACACGTCCGTGGATGCTTCCCAGATCAATCCGCTTCCTATCCGCTAGCTGAGCCGCCATCTCACCACGCATGAGGCGGATTTTGTGCAGCCGATTGCTAGCTGCCTGCCATATGGAATGTCCTTTCATTCGTTGATCCGACCTTTGAGAACCAGCTGGTGGCAACTTGGTTGGCGCCGGCATGCGTACCGTCGTGTTAGTCAGCACGAACCATCTGTTTTAAGAGCCGGAAGTGGCCATAGGAAACGTCTGGTACCTTCACAAACAATGAAAGAGAATATTCTAGAAGATGAATAAGTATAATCTCACACAAAGGCGGTCGATATAATATATGTTACACGTCACAGCACCTGACTCAATGCAGCTTACATGGCTAGCTGCTCCACGCCCAAGGGGCTCGTCTCCTTCTCGTCGCTGAAGCCCATGGACGCGCCAAGGTTTAGTCGCTTCATCGGCGGCTCCTTGTCACTTGAGGAATCGTCAAGAGGGATGACACTGAATTCGATTTGATACGCGTTGCCAGCTTCGTCCATGATAAGCGATGCAGCAAGCGTGATCTTGGTCACGCGGTACACAGTGCGCGCTTGCACGATGGCGCACATGGGGGTGCCATGCTCAATGACCTTCCTGACCATGCGATCCAACCGGCCGCTATCCACGCAGAGGCAGGATCGCAGCGTGTTCTTGACATTGAGACTCACGTCGCTCTCACCAGTGTGATCAATGAAAGCCGAGTTAAACGCGACCAGCTCCATGCTTGTGGACACCACGACGCGAGGTGTGGACGACTGCTGGAAGCAGTTCTTGTAAATCAAGTCGTTGGCGTTTTCGATAGAGCCGTTGCCCATTAACTGCAGTCGGAACATCTCAGCTTGCTTCTCTGCTCGCTCAGCCTTTTGCTGGGCAATCAAAAGGTTGCTGCGCAGCATGCTGATGTAGTGCGATGTGTTATCCAGAATCGACTGCTTGTTCTTCTTGGTCTGCACACCGGCCTCGTCCAGAAGGTCCTTGAGCTCGTTGATGCGGTCATTGAGCTTAAGCATGCGCTTTTTCTCCTTCATGTTAAGGTCCTCACGCGAGCGTTTGCCACCTGACACTGGTGTGGCTCCGCTGACCGAACTGCCTGAGCCGTAATCGCTTGATACGTGCAGCATGCCAGCTCCAGGCGGCGGATAGTATGCGTGCGTGTTGTGGTGCATGTTAATCATGAGCGGCTCGTGGTCAAAGTCGTTCGGGTGGTGCTGAGGCTGATGGTGTTGGTGGTGGTGCTGGGGTGTGAGGTCCTGGTGGCCATGGTGACCCATCAGATGATAATCCTGATGGTGACCCATAACGTGGCCCATGGTCTGCGGCTGCATGTCGAGTGCGAAGAGCTTGGGGCGCTCGCCGCTGTGCTGGTGTTGTTGCGGCTGCAGGTCGTGGACGAAGAGCTTGGGCTCGTAGCCGCCGTTGACGAGCCCATTGTGCGCCACGTGCGCGTGCTGCGCATAGCTGTAGTCGTTAGCCAGCATGGTCTCGTGGGTCGGACGGTCGCGAGTGTGTGCGGGACGCTTTGCCAAATGGAAAATGGCACTTGGCAGCAGATGGTGCAAGGACGGCTCGAAATTCCTCATTGTCTTGTCCAAAGAGCAACCACAGGGGGACAAGACGTGAAGCTGCACCGTGATTAGGGCTCGAGCCGCTCTGATCCACAGCCCGCCCCTCCCCCCTGAGATGTTTCCTGTCGTGCCATTGTGTGGGATCCCCTAACTGCAACAGTAGGGAAAGGAAACTTTGCGCTTTTACGGCAACTCAAGCGCCTCACTTGAAGACTGTATACTCTCCCGTGGCATTGCACTTATCCCGTCCAATTTGCGGCTTTGGGTTCACATGCCCGCACGACAGGAAAGCACGGATTTCATACAGGCACGCAGCATCATCATTTGGCTTCTGCTTGCTTATGCCCTGCGGCAGAGAAAGCTGGCGTCGGTGGATATTTCCTTCCGTCTTTTCAAAATGGTTGCAAATGCAGCAAACATCCTAAAATTCTGCATAAAACGACCACTGAAAAGCAAAAGTATCATGCAAAAGAGTCGAAAATACAGTGGGATCCGCTAGCTTTCTTGAACGATGGTTGCCTGATTGAGTGAAGCTCACGCAACTTTGCTCCTGATCGCCAAAATCCGCT
>JAADVW010000437.1:0-28755 GCA_023335875.1 Elongisporangium prolatum | reverse complement strand
TGAAGCCGATTTGATTCCGAGAATGAAGATCTTTCTTTTGCAGCGAAGCTGCTTCAAGTCAAGAAGGCCAAGCAGCCGAAGTACTTTTGGCCTCCGCTGGATTCCCCCAACGTAACGAGGTCAAACGCCTCTTCTCGAAAATATCCCTCGTGCTCACTGATCGCCGAAAGAACCTTGACCCAACCACCGTCGAAACACTGATGTTTCTGAGTTTAATCGCCGGACGTGGGACACTGCCATTGTCGCTGGAGCCCTTCATGCTCTAGAGCGTACGCGAAAGCGGCATAGAGTGGTGCGAACGCTTGATATTGCTGGGCAATATCGATATTTATTGACTCACCGAAGCCCAGTCAATAAATAGGAAAATATATTTTCCCCAACACATAGCGATTTCTAAAGTTTGACAAATCTTAGTGAGCAACACGATGACTTGAACGGTCGATCTACCGAGTGAGAACACCGAAGATGTTGCTGGTTCTTTGGAATCATAACTGTCAACTGACCAGGAGCGAATATTAAACACTCAAAGCCTGTCATATTCGAATCTGGATGCAATTTGTTTTTGTAGGTCACATGGCCACTTTAGTCAATCTTGAATTCAGCAAGAAGCCACTGGAATCGGCCAGAGACGCGATATTTGAGAAGTTTCAGCAGCACTTATTGATTCAGAGACATAAACAGTCTGCGCTCATTGATTTTCTTCTTCTTTGGAGGCCGTAGCAGTCCTCGCATATTACCACAGACCACAGTAGAGTGACGGGTTTGAAGACCCAATGAACCTGATCAACTGCGCTACTGCCATACGACAGCTCCAATTTTGCAACTTATGAGACAGTGTGCGCTTTGTTGAATCAGATCTCATCAGCGAAACACGTCTCTTGAACGGGGCCAAGACACGGATTATTGCTGATACTATCGGCTGTGACTTGCGCACTTAATCACAGCGTCCAGTGTGTTCACCACGTACGTTCAGAGACAACACAATTCGGCTCGAATCCGTTCACAGCAGGTCTGAACTTGACGAAATGCTGGCAGTCGCGTTTCACGCCATTGAAGTTGTATGTGGATCCTTTCCACAGTCAACGGCTCTGCTAAGATGAAAATTTTCGCCAAAGTAACGGTGAGTTCGTCTGCTGAGTGTGCATCATGTAGGATCTCTGCCGCTGTCGGTACCAGCAATTCACTTGCTACTGTCTTCTCGAATCCCCAAACCTGCTGCTACAACAAAGTAGAACCCAATCTTGCTGAACGGGTCTGCGTAAAGATCATCTAAATCGCCATCTCTCTCATCATTGGCATCCATTGACGGTAAACGCGTGACAACGAGCCTGTGGTCCAATAGCGCGGCTCGACGCTCTTCTGTATTTGCTTCAGCCACATTTTTTTCCACCAGTAAGAGTTCTTCTAGTGGCCAATCGATTGAATAATCTTAAGGATACGTGTACCGTTGACCTCTTACAAGCAGCTGAGCTCCT
The DNA here is from genome assembly GCA_023335875.1 of Elongisporangium prolatum. NCBI lineage: Eukaryota > Oomycota > Peronosporomycetes > Pythiales > Pythiaceae > Elongisporangium > Elongisporangium prolatum. The sequence continues at coordinate 27,280 of JAADVW010000437.1, read as the reverse complement.
TGGGTATTGGCCACGTACGCGCGTAGTAATCCAAACCGTTCGCACGGTGCAAATCTGCCCAGCCAGCGTAACCTAATGGTGGACTGCTGATGCCTCTGCACGCTTTCGCCTCGAAGGCTCTCTCGTGATTCACCAGCGTCAACACGAACCGGCCGCCTATGCACAGTTGGTCAGTTGAACTCGCCGTGCCCGTGCCTCACCTTTGTCTCTTCCTGCTCTCGCTCCTGGCCGAAAATCCACTTACCCCGCCGCTGCTCGTCCTCTTGGTGTCCTGCCGATGACGATCCTTGCACGACCCGCCCGACGTAGCCGATCTCTTGCAGTTCAGCTACCCAGCTGGTTCGTCCTTCCACGAGCACTTGAGACGCGCTGATCACCAAGCCGTCCTCTTGCTCTCCTGGAAGCTGACGTCCTCCAGCGGTCGCTGCTTCGGATGTCGATCCTCCTGTTACTTTGTCCTTCAGCAAGCACCCTTGGCTTCACAGCCGATCGCCTTCTTGCCTTTCTCTTGGTCGTGGATGGCGCACTCCTCGTCCGCTGGCTCCACACCGAGCCCCCGCGTTCATTGTTCCTGACACTTCCGCTGCTTGAACCCCACGCGCAGACTGACTCTCCTGCCGCGTAGATGCTCTCGCGACGCGAGCTGTTGCCCTTGGACTGGCTCTGGTTCCTTCTCCTGCTGCTTCTTCTGGAGCCCGCGCCCTTGCCGCTGGCGGCTCCTTCTCTCGACTGTTCACACTTCTCTGTCGCAACGCGCTTCCCAAAGAGAAGTGACGGCCTGGTCTGCTCACTCGCGAGGCCTGCGGCTGCAGCTAATCCTGGCTCGCCGTCATTAAAATCCCTTCTAGCAGTCGCCGCTGTCTCGTCGGTTGCGCTCTTCCTCTTCTTCACAGGCTTCTGCTCCACTACTTTGGCCTTTCGAACATAGGCCCTCTTCTTTCTTGGCTCTGGTGCTGTAATTGCACCCACTTCTGTCACATTGCCGCCGATGATGGTAACGACCGGTGCCGGTCTTGTCACCCCGAGCAGCTGTTACAGTTGCCGTTCGAGTCGATTACAAACGGTTGCGTGTACAGACTAAACGAGCGAGTGCTGGGCAATATCATCAGCATCCATCATTATGCAGAGACAATAGCCCCTTTGCGCTTTGGAATCCTGTTCTCTCGTTCTTCCGGATCATTTCATAAAGTCCACCAAAACAATGTGTCGAGAAAGAAGCCAATGACTTGCATCACATTGATCTTCGCGGCTCGTACATTTCTTGAATAGAACACCTTCACACTCGGGTGCTCTTCTTAGCCGCCATACATAGCGCCATTTCATTAGACAATGGTTGGAAAATGAATGGGTGGTTGTAGTCGATCATGTTATGTCTTGCGGGCCGGGTCGCAGAATAGTCAGGCATTTGAACTAGTTATCTAGATTATTGTATAGGTTGACGGTTGATGATGAGACGTATCTTTCGCCTGTAATACTTGGCTCGTACGTGCGCAAATACCCTACTGGCCTCCAATTGAGTTTGGCACATTATTCCATCTCTCTGTTTTTGGTGCCTCGCCCAATGCTTCCTGATGAATCTGACGTGATATCACATCCATTGGACATGAAGCTGCATTCGTTATGGCCGAAATGAAGGCGTGCTTCATCTGGTTGGTGCTACCAGTTCACGTACTGGGTTTGGTCGTGACTGCGTAAACAGAGCTGAGCTTCCACCAGCAACCAATGGTCAATGGGATTTAATTCAAATCACTGGATTCATCTTTCAGTCGATTAGACTTTGAGTTTCTTTCGCAATCACATACAAAATCTGGCGATACATCAAGAGATCTGGGCAGATCATTTCGTTTTCGTGCCGAGACCTTGGCGCATAAGCAGACAGAACTCTTCAAAGTCGATCGTGCCATCGCCATTCACATCAGCCGCTCTGATGAACTTGTCAATTTCGCCACTCGAGAGTTTCTGGTTCCCGAGCAGTCGCAGCATGTAGTCCAACTCAGTGGCGCTGATCACTCCGTCATGGTTGCTGTCGAAGATCTGCATGAACGATTTACGTCAATTGGCAAGCAGGGACAAATTTAATCTACGGCTACGCACGTCGAATGCGGCTCTTAAATCGGCACTCGTCAGTTCGCCACTACAAACGATCAGGTAGAGATTGTCAGCGGACATACGATCCACATTATGTGAATGCGAAAAGCGCACCGTCGGAACAAGCGATGATTCATCAGGTTGACAAACTCAAGGAAAGAGATCTTGCCGTCTCCATCTGCGTCAGCTTGTTTCATGATCCCGTCGATCTCAGATCTACAATCAAAAATGACGCGTCAATATCAATTCAGCCAACGCAACATCAGCTCTCCAGCTTACGGCGATAGCTGCTGGCCCAACGCTTTCATGACGCCCTCCAACTCGCTTCGGTCGATGTCTCCGGACTCGTCCTTATCAAAGAGCGCAAACGCCTCTTTGAACATGTCCATGTTGACTGTATCTGGCTGGAATGCCAACTTTTTCTTGCTTGCGATGGGAGAATTCTCGAACTTGATATGCTGTGCGCCCATGATCACAGTCAGAATGTTTGCACGGAGCTGCTGCAACCGCTGGTACGAGAGCAGTCGATCCGCAAGTCCTTCCGCAAGAGGGGTCTCCGAAGGAGTCTGGCCCTTGAGCCATGAATGGTTAAGCGCTTCAAGCGCTGTCAGTCGAGTTGACGGATTCGAGTCCAAAAGCCGCGCTAGGAAATCTTTCGTGTCGGTTGAAAGGCTCTGGTACCATTGGTTCTTCACTATAAAAGGCATCAGCTCACACTGTTAGCGTGGAACGAGCGAAATGACTCCAGCTCCGCTTTGATTACCATCGTAAGTCCCTCGGGCGATCATCGCAACGATTTCTGCATCCGATCGGTCGCCTTTTGGGTCGAACGGATGGACGCCCGTCAGTGTAATGTAAGCCTAGAAAACCACGATATTCTCACAAGACGGCACAGCGACTAGCGTGTCCTTCCTTACCAGTACTCCGAAGGCCCACATGTCCACGCCAAAGTCTTGTGGCTGTCGCTTGATAATCTCCGGAGCCCAATAAGCGCTGGTTGATTGAGAATTGTGAGTAACTAGAGCACAAAGCTCTATAGTCAGTCATAGGCGGCTTACATGGTGCCACTCGGATGCTGGTCCAGCGCTTTTTGTCCAATTTGCATCCGTCGACTTAGACCGAAATCCTGATGCGCAGACAGAAGTATAAGTTGCTGTCTCAACAGAGAGACAATAGCCAAACAGTCGCACAGCAAGTTTGATGTTGGCGTCACTCGACTGGCGTGAAAGCAGTACGTTCTCAGGCTTGAGATCGCGGTGGCTGAGCAACGAAGTATAAGGAACTCATAGCTACAAAGACCATGGAGTCAGGCTTACCACACGCCTAGCGAGTGGATATAGGCGAGCGCCTCGCAAACATCTCGTAGCATGCGACTGGCCTCAATCTCCGAACTGGAGCCCTATCTCAACACGTGAGTCAAACCACCAGCTTATCACCAGAATGCCATGTAAAGAGACTGTACCATGTCGACGATGTAGTCGAAGAGCTCGCCTCCTTGCACCAGATCCGTGAGCATAATGGTCTCGTTCTCGAGATAGAGCACGTCATGCAGCGACACAATGTGAGGATGTCGCCCCACGTGTTGAAGGATCGCAATCTGCTCAGTGAGCTCTGCATGAGCTCTCTCTCTCTTCTCATCGATCGGTTGATGGCTCCCTCACCTCCGCACGAATGTCTTCAAGTGACGCGCACTTGGGATTGAAAATCTTGGCAGCCAGGAGCTGCATGTAGCAGCATGAATGCGAAGTCACGGCACGCATTGTCACGTCAGACATACCTCATCGGTCTTGGTGTCCACGGCCAGTCGGACGACAGAGAATCCACCGCGGCCGATCTCATTGTACAGTACGTAGCGTCCAAGTCTGGCTACTACTGGTCCATTGCTGCTCTTCTCGCACTCCGAGGCGTAATCGATCGTCAAACCCAGCGCTAGCGCCGCCGCCGCAGCTGCAGCTGCAGCCAGAGCGACTGTCCCACTCGCAGTGTCGGAAGCGTTTGGTGCCGCTACAAACAGTCGCTGGCTGTTGTAGACACCTGTCGCACGCTGCTGTTGCTGCGCCAGTCGCACGTGACGTCGCCATCCGCTCGTCCATACGCGTCTCATCGTCGCCAACTTGAAGAATCAGTTGGGGGGGGTTGATGAGCGCCATGTACCACATGCGCCGGTACACTTGCGCTTTTCGAACCGTCGCGCCGTCATGGGAGCTCTGTGGAGCGTAGAGCAGCGCGATGCTGTTGCGCGCGTGCAGACGTATCTGGCTCCAGACACTGAACTGGCTGAGTTCTACGCGGCCTTCAAGCGCACGGTCGAGCAGCTGCCCAGAGGCGCCACGGAGGCAGGCGATGCATCGCAAGTCTGCCGGCATGAGCTGGCAGAGATGTACGCTCACGCACGCGAATTGCGGCCGTCCATGGAGCTGCAGCGCGACGTGGAGCTGAATGAAGAGCTTGCGATACCTGTGAAAGAGGAGATTGCGGTGAATGAGTCACAGCAAGAGGCAGTGCTGCGTGGGCTCTGCGAGAACCCCCTCAGCACGTCTGAAGCCATCGCCCAGGCGACCAAGAGGCTCAATCAAGCGTTCCAAGGCGACGAGTTCCTGCGCATTGTCGCCAAGTACCCAGTCGCTTCGCGCTTGTACGTTTCGCAGCAGATCCAGGCGAGCGATGAGGTTGAGACCAGCATTCGCATGCATGTGCTGGAGGGTCACACACACCAAGCAGCCATGATTGTTGGTAAGCTGGCGTATGCGGAGGAGTCAACAGCCAGTCGGAGCCAGCGGCTGCGTGAGATGATCGAGCTCTTGCAACGCCCGGAAGCGACAGGAGCAGCACCATTTTCCACTGAGCCTTCTCTGTCTTCATCGACTGGGAAACGCGGTATTCGTTCGTCTTCAGACAGCAATGCCTTCCATGTGCTGCTGGTGGAGGACGAGCTGGCGCTTACCAAGCAGCAGGAAGCGCTCCAACTCGAGCTCCGCGTGACTTCGCTGGTGGGCGGATCGCTGGTGGAGACGATTCAGCAACTGATTGCGCTCTATCCGACGCATTCAACTGCATTGACGAGCGCTGTGTCGATTGCAGAGCGATTCAAGCTGCATCCGAGGCAGTTCTGGTGGTCGCTGCTCAAAATCCTCATGCAGAACAAGCGGTGGCAGCTGCTGGTGCAGCTCTCTGCGGCCCCGCGGCCGCCCATCGGATATGCAGCCATCGCGCATGAACTCATGGAGCACAATCAGTGCGACGTGGCGCTCGCTCTGCTCCCCAACATCGTGGATCCTGACGAGCGCCATGAGCTCAATTGGCTGCTGAACTCGCATCGTTGAACTTCAATTTCAATTTCATGTGGTACACACCATACTCGACGACCGTCATTCTGCATCCGTCCAATCCGTTTGATTAGTTTGAAGTTGCTGGGTTTTTTTTACGAAAACGCGTAATTACGCACCCTTTCATATCATTATTACCCAAGCTGTCATCAGATTGCATTTGGCAGCCAAAGGGAGATCATGCTGGGCAAGATGGCGAGCGTCGCGCGGCGCCACACGCAACGCCAGCTGAGCGCACAGTGCATGCAGCCCACGTCGCTGTCCTGCAAGATCATGGTAGGGCGTCTGGCAGCCCAGCGCGCGTTCGCTTCTACAGCCGCGCCGTCGCTGGAAGAGCTGGCGCTACGTGCCATGTCCACGAGCTTCCGCCAGTATGGCCACCTGGAGGCCGATCTGGACCCTCTGGGCATGCAGACGACCAACAAGCGCGTGGCTGATCTCGAACCCACCAACTTTCAGGCTGTATTCGACTGCGTACCCGCAGGAAAGGACCGTTACGAGCACCTGCGCAAGGCCTATTGTGGCAAGATGGGGCTCGAGCTGGAGCACCTGTCGTCGCCCGAGGAGAAGCAATGGCTGGCGGATGCGTTCGAGAACGCAGATACCAAGTTCGCTGTGCTGCCGTCTGACCTGCGCAATGCGTACACGAGCATGCTTATGGCCGACGTCTTCGAGACGTTCATGGGCAAGAAGTTCTCGTCCTTCAAGCGGTACTCGGGAGAAGGTGCGGAAGCCATGCTGCCCGCAGTCAACACAGTGTTGCAGGCGGCTGCGCACTCGGGCATCTCTGACGTCGTGATCGGCATGCCGCATCGTGGCCGTCTCGCCATGCTCGTGTCGCTGCTCGAGTACCCGGCGCACAAGCTCTTCTACAAGGTCAGGGGCCACTCCGAGTTCCCGCCAGAGTTCCACGGCGTGGACGACGTAACGTCGCACATCGCGCAGACGGTGGACAAGCATTTCGGAGACAAGTCAGTGCACACGTCGCTGCTGCACAACCCGTCGCATCTCGAGATCATCAATGCTGTGACGACGGGCAAGGTACGCGCGAAGAACGATGACGGCGCCAACGCCATGGCGTTCTTGCTGCATGGTGATGCTGCCTTCTCTGGTCAAGGTTGTGTGCCTGAGGGCATTTCACTGTCCCAGCTGCCGAGCTTCAAGACCGATGGCTCAGTGCATTTGATTGTGAACAACCAGGTGGGTTACACCACAACCTACAAGGACGGTCGCTCCACGCGCTACTCTTCGGATATCGCCAAGGGATTCGAAGCCCCCGTGATCCATGTCAATGGCGAATCAGTGCACCATGTGATCCAGGCTGCTCGCCTTGCTGTGGCCTACCGCAACCAGTTCAAGAAAGATATCGTGATTGATCTCATTGGCTACCGTCGCCATGGCCACAACGAAGTAGATGAGCCTCGATTCACGCAGCCCAAGATGTACGAGGCTGTGACGAATGCTGGCCGCTTTCCCATCAAATTCAGCCAGGAATTGCAGCGAAAGGGACTCGTGACGGAGCAGGGCGTGCAGAAGCTGATTGAAAAGTTCAACGCTCATCTTGAGAAGGAGCTGGAAATCGCAAATTCGTACTCGCCGACTGAGATTGACGCGTTCCGTGGCAAGTGGGCCTCTATCAGCCAGCCCAAGGCCGGAGATTTGTACATACAGCCGGAGTCCGGCGTTGACCTGAACACGCTGATCCAGGTTGGACTGGAATCCGTCAAGCTGCCTAGCCATGTCAAGGCACACGATCGTCTGCAGCGCACGCATATTGAAGCCCGAAAGAAGATGCTGACCAAGGATGAGCCGCAGAACGTTCGCGTGGATTGGGCCACAGCTGAAGCCATGGCGTTTGGAACGCTGCTGCGCGATGGCCACTCGGTTCGTCTGGCTGGACAGGACTGCCGCCGTGGTACGTTTAGCCAGCGCCACGCTGCGTTCACGGACCAGAACAACGAGGAACTGTACTTCCCGTTCCAGCACATGCCTTACCGAAAGGGCAAGTTCACGGTCGTGAACAGTAACCTGTCGGAATTGGCCGTCATGGGCTTTGAGTACGGCTACTCATGGGAAGATCCGAAGAACTTGGTTATCTGGGAAGCGCAATTTGGTGATTTCTTCAACGGCGCCCAGATTGTGATCGACCAGTTTTTGGCTTGTGCCGAATCCAAGTGGATGCGCCAGTCAGGTTTGATGCTGCTGCTCCCGCACGGTTACGATGGCGCTGGCCCAGACCACTCAAGTGGCCGTGTGGAACGATTTCTCCAGCTCGTTGATACGCCTGCACTGGAGCCTTCGTCCAAGAAGACTGACTGGAAGACATACCAGCATGACACCAACATTATCGTGGTGAATCCTACGACGCCGGCCAACTACTTCCACATGCTACGTCGCCAGCAGGCTCGCTCGTTCCGCAAGCCTGTCGTGGTCATGGGACCGAAGACGCTCCTTCGATTAGCCGATGCGCAGTCGCCACTCGAAGAATTGGGCCCCAACACTCAGTTCCACCCCGTGCTCAGTGATCTTTCTATTACCGACGCTTCCAAGGTCAAGAAGGTCATGTTCTGCTCCGGTAAGTTCTACTACGACCTGGTCAAGGAGCGACAGAAGCGCAGCTCGTCGCCTGAAGAGATCGCCATCGTTCGTATTGAAGAGCTCGCGCCATTCCCGTTCCAGCAGGTCGCGGAGCAGATGGCTGCCTTTAGCGAGGCCAAGCACGTGGTCTGGGTGCAGGAAGAGCCACTGAACCAGGGCGCGTGGATCTACGCCAAGGCCCATCTCGAGAAGATCGTCAGCAAGAAGACACCTATCGAGTTCATCGGCCGAGAGAGTCTGGCGGCCTGCGCCGTGGGTCTCTCCAAGCGCAACGCTGCTCAAGTTCAAGAGCTGTTCGTCAAGGCATTTGGTCAATAGAAAGGGGAGACGGAGATGAAGAGATCAGGCCGAGCATTGATTGAGAAAGCTGCTCAGCATGACTTCCACGGCTGCTTGAGCTTGGTTGTCAGTCATGCTGCTGCGATTGCTTTCCAAAACTGCGCGGTCGCTGCGTGTTGTGATAATAGAAGAGCGTTGTTGCAAACCTGCTTGAACTTGTCGTGGTCGCATCCGCTCGGCCAAGATCTGACAAATGCTCCACTTGTTGATGTGCAGGCACTTGAAGAACAGCTGCCACTCGGTAAGATCTTGCGCTTGCGATGGTGGCGGCTTCTGCAGCAAGCACTCGGCCAGATAGCGGATAAGAGGCATGTCCTGCGGCACATCCAGCACGAGCGCATTGAGTTTGCTTCGGCATGTCTCGTGGGCTTGGGGAGTGCCAGGTGTTGATGATGATGCCGGCTTGACGTCATCATGCGCCATAAACTGCAAATGCGCATACACGGACGGATGGATTACGAGCTCGCGGCAGTGAGACTTCTCTGAGTACGATTGGACGGCAGCGCTAGTGGGTACGAAATCTGATGCTGGCGCTGAAGCTGAGGATACTGCTGGCATTTTCGCGGACTGGGACAATCGCTCTGGTTTAACAGGAGGTCGTGGCGCCGAAAAAAGCGACATCTTTCGTTTGCTTGCTGCTGGAAGTGCGGCTGACACGGCGCGTTTCCAGCTCGCCCATGCGCGGCCGTTGCTGCTGCTGCGTGTCGCTCGTGGCGTCGCAGCGAGCTCCACCGACACGAAGGACGCGTGTGACGGCGGAGACGCCACGTCGTTCACGAACGAGTCCTCGCTCTCCATGTTCTTGTGGCGATATGAGGTGTAGTCAATGGGAATTGCGTGGGCAAATAAGTCTATATAAAGAGTGAATAAGTTAAATGAAGATGGCAAAGACGCCACCTGTGCAGCCTGCCATTGGGCTAATCTATCTATCGGTCTATCTATGGTACGCGCCGCTTCACGGCAGGCTGGAAATAATGGGTTGCTGTGGAAACGCCTAGAGGTGGTAGCGGCATCTTCCTTCCTTGGTTCCTTTGCAGGCAGAGCAGTGGGTCGAGTCGTTGCGTTCGCACTCGAGCACAGTGCGCGATTCCATGCGCATCTTGCGGTTGACGTCCTTGCCGCCTTCGGGCAGACTCGCAAGGTATTCATCGAACACTTCGTACCAGATGCTAGCCTGTTCTTCGCTGTGGGCGCACAGGTAAAGCGAGCGGCCCGTGCTGAGCGTCACGCATAGGCCGTACTGCGCGCCCTGCCAGTAGACGGCGTCTGTGATTGTCTCCTGGCGCACAACGCGCGAGCTCTCGCGCGAATCCTTGCGGTAGGACAGCTGGCCGTTGCGGAACATGAAGTAGCGGCGGTTCCAGTTCTTAATGATGCCGCCTTCCTTGAGCAGATAACCCTCAGCGTAGCCGTCGAGGGTGATCACGCTGTCCTCGTTGTCGCGCAGCATGGCTAAAGGTCGAATGCGGTGTGAGGGGTCGGAGGTAAATGACCGAATGGTGTCGGATGGGGCAGGCCGAATTTATGCAGAGGGGCTAGTATACGGGTCCTTCCAGCCTAAAGTGGGTGGCTTCCAGAGTCGGAAGACAGAAAACAGCCAGTTGACGGAAAAGTTCAAGTGGAGGGAAGCTTATACCCACACGATGACACGACAGAGCCACGCAATCGAAACGATGGTACCGCATAGAGGCAAGTTAGGATAGCAGTTGTATACGATCTTTGAGAAGTGTATCAAACGGTTTGGTCGGGTTATCATTGGTAACAGGCGAGATTGCTCCGTGGGACACGATGATACAGAAATGAGAACCACCTAACCGTGAGGTATTAAGTGTAGGGGGAAGCGGAGCAGTTCAGAGGTATAAGTTGTGGGAAGATACCGGATTGCCTAATGGTTGCTCTGCTGGCTCCGTGGAAAGATCTCGAGGTCTTCGCCCTGGTTCGTGTTGGGGAGAAGAGTACAAAGCCGACAGACTAAAGGCCATGAGTCCGTCGCACTCTATCTCTATTGCTGTGCGTGATCTGCGTAATCGCACTCAGACGCATAGAAACCGCTGCACTGGTCATCATCCTACACGAGCCGATCTTGGGGGAAAAGCAGAAAAAAGGATGGCGACAGAAAGCGCAATCAACCGTAGCACATGCTAATCATCAATACTGAATACTTGTCATACAGTAGGTACCACATATCTTTGTATTTATCACGTAGGCCGACCTCTTTCGCTCTCAATTAAAATTCTGAACAGCTTTCCATGAGTTCAGCAGACTCGGCTTTACATTACCACACTCTCTCAGGAGGCCAATGATGATTGAAAATACACGGAGTGCTGAATATCTAGAAGGATTCACATGGAGCTCTTTGCCGTTAAAAAGCATTGTTGACTCCTCTCTTGCAGTCGGTTTCTGTCGACCGCAATGGACAATTAAACCTGTGTCATATTATATTCATATTTAGGTGAAACTAAACAGGTTATGCAATGTGAGGTGCGCTTCATAAAATTGGGTTCGGCTGTGACACACAGCTGTACCTGAGATGTCTCTCTCTTTCCGTTCCCTCTATGCGCAGATCAAACTTGAGCCATAGAGAGACGTGTGGCTTCAAAAAATAAAGTTAGCATGCTGTCGCTGCGTCGTCAGCAGAAAAAAGGTGATATGTATGCGGGAGTGTACCACGATGCTTCTCGAGAAACTTCGTCCGGCGTGGGACATCGCAGGCAGAGCGCTCCCAATCCTCTCAGTCCCCTGCGATAAGTGAACCTTTGTTCTCTGCGCCGTTTCTTGCCCATAATAGACTACATTTGGCGTGTCTCGAAGCGCGCTCATCACCACTGTCACAATCAAAAATCGGTGGATTACAATCTTTGGGTGGTGAATGAACGTCTTCCTTTTCCTGCCAGCAAATGCCCGAAAGGCTGCGTGTCGCGGTCAAAGCAGCACCAACCTCTTGATACGAACAGTCCCATCCTTTGCCCAGGAGTCCAGAGGATGCTGAGTATGCCTCCTGAGATCCGGCAGCTAATGAAGCCAGCAAATTTTGAACCTACTGTAAGGTGCAACAGTTACGGTATGGAAGGGCGGACATTCGATGGAATCTTCCGTAGCCGTTTCAAGAAATCCAATCCGGTTCCCGCGCATTGCGGCAGAAAGGCTCATGCACACAAAATGTGCACGAGATGGATGGCTCGTTAAGTACGATTGTTTCTGTTGAATTCAAAGTAATATAAGACAGGTTTGTGATGACGAATGCTTGCTGTTGTGTGTGGACGAACAGCTGGTGGATAGACAGTCAGCATCAAATCATCAGTCAGCAATCAGAAGGAAAAACCCAAAGCGGCTGGTAGGAAAGATTGCGTTGGTATTTTACGGCATTGACACACCAACTACTGTACTGTACTTGACTGGATATGACGTGGCTTTTCCACATGATGTGATGGCTCTGTTGGTGGTGGAGACGCACTCCATGAATGCGTTTGAGGCCAGTGCGGTCCAGTGCTGCTTGTGATGTGTGGATGTTAACTCTAACGCGTACATTACCTCACGGTTAAACAGCTCAGAAACGTTCAATGGGCACCACATACGTCACTCGCAGGGGAAAACCCAACTGCCTCCAATCCTTTCAGCAATATAACCCAGTACCACATGGTGTGTCGGAACTGGTACCGTACCCCTCTGGTTACTCTTTTTCAACTCACGATTCGACAGCAAGCTGCAATTCAATTCGTTCTGAATTGCCGATTGAATTGCGGCGCCTTTACTCTGGTGTGCGGCGCTAAAGAGCATATCCGATCCGCCAGTCTCATGACGACTTCGCGCGTGACCTCGGCCGCTGTGTTCGCGGCCACGCTGGCCGCCATCAGCTTCGTACTGGCACGCAAGAAGCAGCAACAGAAGGCGCGACCGTTCCCCACGGTGCGCACGCCACTCAAGCGCGTGCCGCTGGACAAGCTGCCCAAGCTCAAGAACGACTTACTGCTGCGCGCACTCAAGGGCGAGCCCACGGAGCGCGTGCCTGTGTGGTGCATGCGACAGGCCGGCCGGTGCGTCTCTCAGCCTCTGCCCATTGCTATGGAATGTGAATGGCTGGCTCACTCTCTCTATCTCTCGTACGTATGCAGCCACCTGCCGGAATTCCGAGCGCTTCGCAATGCCGGCTACGAATTCTTCACGGTAAGCTTACGCAATAGAACTGGAGACCGCAAGAGGCAGCGCGCTGACTATGGACTGCCTTGCTAGATGTGCCAAGTACCGGAGCTGGCTGTGGAAGTGAGTCTTCAGCCGCTGCGCCGCTACCACCAGGACGCCGTGATCATCTTCTCGGACATTCTCGTGATCCCGCAGGCCATGGGCATGGAGGTGATCATGAAGACCGGTGTCGGCCCTGTGCTGCCGTCGCCCATTCGCGAGCCCAGCGACATTGACAAGCTGGACCTGAACCCGGACATTGAGAAGACGCTCGGCTACGTCATGGACGCGCTCAACCTGGCTCGCCAGGAGATCAAGGGCGAGGTGCCGCTCATCGGCTTTGTGGGTGGCCCCATGACGCTGCTGTGTTACATGATCGAGGGCGGCGGCAGTCGTACTAAGGCCAAGCTCAAGACCTTTCTGTACGAGCACCCCAAGGCCGCGCACAACATTCTGCAGGCCATCACGGACGTGTGTGTCAACTTCCTCATCGCGCAGCAGCGCGCGGGCGCTCAGGCGCTGCAGGTCTTCGAGAGCGTCGGCGCTGAGGTGTTGACCCAGGACCACTTCTACGAGTTCACGTTCCCATACATGGCGCAGATCGCTGCCCGTGTCAAGGACGCTGCGCCCAACACGCCCATCGTGGGCTTCTCCAAGGGCACGCCGTACGCCTACGAGCGCCTGTCAGAGACCCAGTACGACTGCCTCGGTCTCGACTGGCAGTCGGACCCGGTCGCTGTGCGCAAGCTCGTCAAGGGCCGCGTGTCGCTGCAGGGCAACTTTGACTCGAGCGCCATTTACGCATCGCCCGAGATCATCCGCGCCGAGGTGAAGAAGATGCTCACGGCCTTTGGCACGCAGGGCTACGTGGCCAACTTTGGTCACGGCTGTTTCCCGGACATGGACCCGGTGCACGTAAACGCGTTCATCAAGGCCGTGCAACAGACGTCGCTCGAGATGAATGCGAGCAAGCACTAGAGACGGACGATAGCAGCAGAGAGCGCGAGGATTGAACGCTCATTTTTATCAGAAGACAATAGAAACCGAATTGTTGCAAGTCGTACAATGGCACGTCGGTCAGGTCAGCACTGCCGACGGGATGTTGAGCGTCTCGGCAAAGATCTGCGATTACGACAGCGCGCATGAGCACACACGACAAGAGAATGAGAGCTTGTCGTGACGTACCGAAAACGTCTTGCTGATAGTCTCCATGCGCCTTCGCTGCTCCTGCTCCAGACTGGAGTGTCTGGTTCTCAGCTGGTCTATCTGCACACGCTGCGTGGTGCATTGACTGTCAACTGCGCTGAGCTGCTTGGCTAGCAGCACCTGCTGGGACTCTGTGGTCTGCAGGCAGTTCTCCATCTGCGAGCGCACAGCCAGCTGCTGTTTCTGCACTGAGCTTAACGCCTGCTCCGTGAGCGCCAGATCGTCCATGCGCTGCTGAGCCACAGCGCGAAGCTCCGCTGTCTGCCGCTGAGCTGTGAGCTCGAAGGTCTGCAATCGATCTGTCATGTCGTCGACCTGCGCCTGCCAGTGGCCGCGCAGACTCGCCGTTTGTTCGACCACGTCCGTGAGCCGATAGGACACGTCGCTCTTGAACTCGTGCGACCGGTCCTTGACGTCCATGACGTCGCGCTGCAACTGTTGCATCCACTCGATGTTGTGCGCGTGCGAGGCCTTGAGGATCTCGTTGTCCTTGGCCCAGTCCCGCTCCTTCAGCGCCCAGACCTCCATCGTGCGCTTGAGCTGCAGAACTTCCGAGTGCGTGGCCTTGTGCAACTCGATCTGCCGCGTGACCAGCGCGTCCATCTCGCTAAGCTTGCGGTGCGTGTCTTTGCGCACGCCGTCGATCTCATTCAACAACACGTCCGAGAGCGTGTCGAACGCGCTTTTCAGCGCTCGGATCTGAGACGTGAGAAACTCAAATGTGGCTTGCGACTCAACCTCGAGCACGAGCTGGTCTGCAGCCTCGCGCTGCAGCTCCTTGACCGCGCGCTGCAGCTGGTGCATGTCCGAGAGCGGCTTCTTGGCCTTCGCCAGCCGCGAGACCGTCGGTTGCTTGAGCGACGCCGACATGCTTGGTAACCCGAGGACGCGTCTCTTCAAACAGATGGACCCTGTTGAAATCGATATGGCTACACTGCATTTCTCTGAAACATCCATTGTCCATTAATCAGGTGAGAACGACACCATCTACGTCACTCTGATACGCATCTGTCTCTGCACTCAGCAGTAGAAGAAGTCGCCAAAGGGGCGGTTGAAGACGCAGTCGCGAGCGAAACGAGAGCGGCCAAAGCGGTTCCAGTACGTGATCGAGTAGCGCCAGCCGTAGACGACGCGGTCGCCGCGGCGGAAACTAAAACGCTGGCGGAAGTTTGACGGGAACTGCTCTTGAGCGTCAGCAAGAGGCTCCGCCTCCTCCGTCAGCGACACTCCTTCGGGCAACTCGAGCGTAACGTCGTCGTCCTGACGCACGAGCAGGTTGCTCTTGGCCATGGCCAAGTTATTCGAGTGGATCACCGTGTTCTTGTTGATGAGCGCAGTCGCATCGTTCAAGTGCTTGTGCGAGCCCACGTCCACAGCAATGGCGGCTTCTTTATCGCCTTGGCCTTCAAGATCCAGCGTCAGATCGTCATTCTGACTGAGACGGAGGTTGCCCTTAGTCATGGCCATGTTGTTTGAGTGGAGCACGTTGTTCTTGTTGACGAGCGCAGTCGCATCGTTCAGGTGCTTATGTGCGCCAATGTCCACATCAATAGCCGCTTCCTGGTTACGCTGCGCCTCGAGATCGAGCGTAACATCGTCGTCTTGACGCAGCAGCAAGTTGCTCTTAGTCATGGCCATGTTGTTCGAGTGGATCACATTGTTCTTGTTCACAACTCCAAGTGCATTGTTCAGGTGCTTGTGCGAGCCGATGTCCACAGTGGTCATGGCCTCCGGGGCGTCCTGGGCGAGCACCGGAGCTACAGCAAACACCGCAATGGCGACAACAAGAAGAGCAGAGATCGATCGGACCATATTGGGCTGGCTGGAGGATGCTGGTAGTGGGCAGGCGAGACGCAAAGCAAAAGTGAGCAGTCCAGAGCCGAGTCAGCCCCTCCGAAGGTAATTCCTCAGGTTTTCGTCGCTTGGTCCGCTGTCTTTTCCAGTAAACGCTCTCGGCATTCAAATAACCCTGCAACCATCAAGACACGCAGAGAAGAGGGACCAAGCGCGTATGTTACCAGCCAAAAATGTACCAGTCCCTGGGTCGACCTGAACAAAACTACTGTATGAATGCGCGGCGCTACATGTAGCGAAGGCCAAAATCGTCGTCGTTTGTGAGCAGGGACGCGGCTTCTTTGTCCTCGGCCGACATGGTCGTGGCCTGCACTTCCGGGTCCGGGTCCCACTGGTACAGGATCTTGCCGCCGACCATGATGCAAAACGCGATGACATCCACGAATATTGAGGCCGGGATCCAGTTAAGAATGCCGTTCTCGTCGTGCACGATGCTGCCAAAGCCGTTCGGATTCGCCTGGTACCAGGCCAGAGCCACGAACGACGCGAAGAAGCCGAGGAAGGTGCTAGCGTACATGACCGAAATGCTCGTGAGTTTGATCACTTGCATCAGCAGCAGATTGATCGCCACGTTGCTGACCACATAGCCCATGAGAATCAGGCTGCCAAGCTACACAAGAGTTACAGCATATTAACACCATCTCCTAAATCGGTCTGAAGATCGTATCTTCCTTACGTGGCATTGATCGGTCGTCAGTTCACTGCGTCCGTTGATCAGACATTCCAGACCACTCATCTTCTGGTCCAGATGAAGCACCTAGAAGGAAATAGCACGCAAGATCAACAACCGATCGCATCGAATTGAGCGCCTTTGCATCATACCTCTGCGTTGAAGACGATCGGAGCGAGCATGAGTCCGCCGATAAATTGGTAGACTGAGACCCAGGCATTAAGGTACACCATATCCATGGGCTGGTCACGAATTGCGCGCTCTTTGTAAACCATTGAGAGCGCTCCAGGCACCGCAGCAAGCAGATAGAAAATGCTAATGCAGCAGCAATCACGGTACACGTGTTAGTAATTTACCCAAAGAGGTCATATTCATGCAGTAAAACCTGTTCCAAGCGCTTTCACGCTCCTCAAAGACGTCGCTCTCAAAGCTGAAAAGGACAATGACTGATCAGCACACGAGTCATCGGCTTTGATCCAAAAGAACTCAGACGACGGACGTACTCTTCTAAAGAAGGGAAAAGAGAGACCATAATGGCTGCTGTGATAGCCACCATGCCCACAATTTGAATCTTCGAGTACCTGAGCAATCAAAACTACTATGAGCAACAAGCGCATGTTAAAGCCAAACAAAGGCCTTTACTTCGTGCCGAACAGCAGATACGAGATGCAGCCAGAGATCGGGATGAAGGCCTGCATGAAAAGCAGTGTCTGCGTGGGCTCTGTGCGTCCGCCTGCAATAAATATCATCATGCTCTGCTCACCATAGAAGAGAATCAGCTGAGCGCTCTTTGCTCATGATCAAATGGAGACGTACATGCAGTCCGTCCAGCATGGCCATGACGAAGAAGTGGCGCTTGGGGAACTCTGTCACGTCTTCCTCAATGAAATCCTGCCCAAAGCGTGAGTCTCAACTCCACACGCAATCAGAAGCGACACCGGCTTACAGGCTGCGAGGATTTGTAGCCCACAAGGCAGAACAGTGGCGGGATGTACATGAACGTCATCATTTGGCACAGGAAGTAGCTGCGTCACACACACAGAGACATCCAGTCGTCAAGATCCCTACGTTCTCTCTCTCTCTCCAAGAAGCGAGTGCACCTACCGATAGGATTCCATGCGATCCACCATGACTTTGAACAGCAGTCGCTCGGACATCATGCACAACACGAGCGCTAGCACGATGGCGAACGACAGCAGCGACTACAGAAGACCCATGGAGTGAGCCACAACTCAGACGCATCCAGGCACAAGATCCGAAAGCAAAGCGGTCGTCACCTTGCGCGAGCAGAGATGGTACGGCTTGCCTGTCCAGGCGTCCGTGCCGAGACTGAGGAAGGGCGTGTGCAGGCCCATGGTCTAAGGCGCAGACAAACAGACAGACAACGTGCGGTCCAAATCAGGAAGGGCGCACTTCCCCCACACAAATGCTGCATGCAGTGGCAGTAATCAGAGGAGGCACCGCATGCACTGCATAAAGTACGACGCCGGCGTACCACTCGTGTACCCATGTGACGAGGAGCTCAATTCCCAAGGCCTTTGGTGCCACTGTGCTTTACGAACGCAATCGCAGGGCGCTACTTTGTTGGCTGCATTGCGTGTCTTTAACCAGCTCAATACGCATCGTTCTCATCCTGCTGCAGAGGGATCGGCATTGAATCCTCGGAGCTTGAGGGCTCTGGAGCGCGGCCGAAATGGCGTTTGCCCTTCTGTAGCTCAATGTACAAGAGCCGATTCTTGCGCAACTCCTCGTTCTTGGACTCGCGTGTCTTGCACAGATCGCGCTGCGGTCGTAAGAACGTGAGTTATAGTGAGATTCATGGAGAGTCTTGCTGAGACGGCTACCTCTTTGGCGTGACTCGTGTGCACCGCATCCACGACTCGCTCCTCCAGATCCCAGCAGTAGCGCTGCCATTTCTCTGTCTCTGTCACCTGGCTGCGTGTTGTGAGAGAATTTTTGTGGACTTCGGAGCAAAAAGAGCGCGACTTACTCATCTACAAGAGCTCGGAGATCACGGACTGCGTGCCTGGCAGCTTGCGACTCGTGCACGGCCTTGGTCATCTTGGTGCTCAAATCCGCAGCTACCAAGACCGTCAAAAATGAGTTCGCTTATCAATCGGATTTGTACGGAGTACAACATACCTGCAGCCTTTGCGACGCAGAGCTCCTGCTCGAAATGCTCAACTTGCAGCCGCAATTGCTGCTTCTCGTCGTCTTTCCCATCTAATGTGGCTTTGGTCAGCGCAAAGGCCTCTCGCAGACGGCCGTTCGCTCGCTACAGACGCCAAACCACAAAAGATCGCACGGATACATACATCAACCCAGTCAAGCCATCGAACTACAAAAGAGCGTACAATCTTTTCGTTCACTTCTTCCTGTAGTGCTGCGCATTCCTGATCCATCAGCTGCAACATGCGATCAGACATTGCGGCGTATTGTGCCCAGAGCTTGTCGTACCAGCGCCTGAGTCTGGACCTTCGCTAAATTCTCAGTTGAAGATGTGATTGAAAGCGCTAACGAGGGCGACGTGCCTGATGAATCCAGTGTAACCATGAGTTGTGGAACTGAGTCTTTTGGATTGTTTACAGTACCAAAGAGAATACCACACGCTTGAAGATGCGTGCGCAACTGAGCAATCCCACTCTGACCGTAAATCTGCATGAGCGCATCGTGCACTGAGTTAATCTTTGCTGGTGTTGCCACGTTCTTTAGCGCTTTGAGAGGGAGCTTGAGCTTGTCCTAAACAGCCAAAGAGACCCAATAAGCCCTGCGATTAATAGCGACGCTTGTTGATGCAACGCAGTACCGTTAGCTTTAGTAGGTCCACAGAGCTTAGCTGGTGATCGGAATCCTCGTCAAACGCCTCGCAGATCATTCGTACAGCCACAGCCGTCCACTGTGGAGCTCCTTTGAGGCTTTGAAGCGGTTCCTTGTTTCGATTCCACTCGTAATCATGAGCACTTGCCAGCAATATCGATTACAAGATCGTGTTCATACCGAAGGAGAGCATTCCGGACGCAAGTGAGGCAGCTTTTGAACCTGGTGTACGAGAAACTGCAGGCTCTGCTGAGTCTCGCGCTTTGGTCAGCAGCACAGCAAATCAGTCACAAACTCATGCAATAAAGCCACCAATCTTACGAGCTCCAGTTCCAGCTCTCGCACGCGAACTTCCTGGTCATATATCGTTGCATTGAGCGTGGCCAATTCCTTTTGCACCGCTCGCGTCTCGGAGTAAAAGGCCTGATTTCCACAAGCCAATGAGCATCTGCTGCAACCTACACCCATGAAAAGCCTGCACCTTGAGACTCTGGACGTGGCGACATCCTTTCTATAGAGACAGAAGGACTTGAGACGCAGCAGGAAGCAGGATATGATAGGAATCAGACGTACCCAGCAGTAGAGGAACAGCTCCTTGGCGCCACACTCAGCACAGCAGTAGCGAGAGAGCTTCTTGAGTGCATCACTTGATGACAAAGCTGCGTCAGTCTTCATAGTCAATTCAGATAGATAGATGGAGACGCTGTACCTGGAGCTGGCGCTTGGACAGAGCATGGCTGTGGCCATGGAGTTCTTCTACCTGAGCCCTCCAGAATAGATGAGCTGTTACACATTTCCATATTCCCCTTGATTTAAGAACTTTAAGAATAGCGTGAGAGAAGAGAATCAGAATTTTACTACATGGGTTTAAGAACATACAGTGATTTTAGGTGGCTATGATTATGTCCCGTCCAACCGACACGAATCACGATTCCGTGTTGCACTTATCCATGCTTCTTTTACTAGCTTTTTACTCGTTTCAAGTCTATTCGGTGCTTATGATTAGTCCATCATGTGCTCAATAAGAGACTATTTCTGTGGACCTCTCGATCTTTGGTCCACAGTTTGGAGCTCATTCGCGCTTTTACTGTCCTCCAACCAAGTCACTTCGTCATCATGAGCGCGCAGATCCCTCTCCAGCCTGGACACGGATACGTGGCGCTACTGCTCATCCCCATGACCTTCGTGCACCTCTGGGCCGGCAGCAAGGTCGGCAAGGCGCGCAAACAGTACAACATCCCTTACCCGCAGGTACAGAAGCGTTGCGAGTGTTAAAGTATCGCACAGCAAACTAACGGTGCTATTCGTGTGCTGGCTGCAGATGTACGCGGAGCAGAGCGACAAGAACGCCAAGGCCTTTAACTGTGTCCAGCGTGCGCACCAGAACGTCATTGAGCACGAGCCGATCTTCTTTGCTTTGCTTCTCGCATCTTCGTAAGTATCTTGCTTTGTATCTGAGGTCTGTAGGCGTAAATATGCTGAGGACACAGTTGCTTTTGTACAGCATCTACCGTCCTGAACTCGCTGCGATTGCTGGAGCTGTGCGCATCGCTGGCTTTGTGGTGTATGTGCGTGGATATACCACAGGCGATCCCAAGAAGCGCGCACAGGGCAGTTTTGGTAAGCTATGCATTTCGTTTTCGTTCTAACAAGCGAAGATCTAATTGTGATTACGTGTGTAGGTTACCTTGGTATGCTCACCTCTCTCGGCCTGACAGTTGAGGCTGGACTCAAGCTGCTCGGATACCTCTAGACCATTCATAATGGGTAGATATAGCTCCCTCATTTGCCAATAGCTAGCTTATGAGTCCATTCGTAATGAAAACTGCAATAATGACAGTCTGTGACTTCTTCCGGTAATTCCATGCAGCCATTTCAATCTTACAATACAAGGTGTAGTTTATCACTTAAATGATAAAATATGGTGCACCACCAATGTAACAGCGAACTTAAGCCAAATAAACGCGTACTTAGCGGGGCTCGATGCTTCGATTAACTGGAAATTCTTGTAGCAGCGTGGTGTGTTGTACATGTGAACGCCTGCTCTTCTGACGTGTTCGCTGCTCTATCCTCATGGAAAGCGCATCTCTTTTCCATCAGCCCGTGCTCTCCATTTACCCGGAAGCGCCCACTGTGTCGAGCCACGTGGATCTTACGTGGCAACTGTCCCGAATTGAACGCCTCAGTGCGACACGCGCGTCCCTCGTGCGCTCTCCTTTGGATCGCGCGCTGTGAAAGGCACTCTGGCTCGCTTCGGGACGGCGCCACATCCGCTTTGCGTTCAATACGGGACCGACTCAACATGCGCGTGCTGCTCGTGCTGCTGGCGGCGCTGCTCGCGACCTCTCTCTGCGCTGTACGTGAACGTCCGTGTGTGGGCGGCGACCGCTCTGCGAGCTCTTGACCTGAGTCAGGACGCTCGCATTGGGCGCTGCTTGATGCAACGATGGATCTGATCCGCTCATTTGTTCATGTGTCCCTACACTGGCGCTTGGACTCGCGCTTTCTCTCTCTCTCTCTCTTTGTGTGTTGTGGTGACAGGTCAGTGGGCAGGAATCCGCTGGCAAAGTGCGCGTAGCCGCAGAAAACGCGTTCGCTGGTGGAGATATGAAGAAAGTACGTGCAGTTGAGAGAACGAAGAGCTACGTAAGAGCTCACATGTGAGCAATGGGTCTAGGCCATCACTCTGCTCTCGAAGCTCATTGAACTGGAGCCATCGAACGAACGGAACTTCTACAAGGTACGCGTGCACAACCACTCAGTCAAGTGCCACAGGCATGATCAGCGTTCTCACTTGTGTCCTGGTCGAACGCACGCTTTCTATTTTAGCGCTTCCGTGCGTACCTGAGCGAGCGCAAGTACTCGCACGCGCTCTCGGACTTGACTTCGTCGCTGGCCGTGAACCCGAGCTATAAGCAGGTAGACACAGTGCTGCTGACACTGCTGCAATCGAATGTTCTAGAACGTGACTGCTCTGTAGGGAATCCTGCAACGCGGCAAGCTCTTGATGATGCTGGGCCAGTGCAATGAAGCCGCTCAGGACTTCCAGAAAGCGGTCGAGTGAGTGGACGTAGCAATCTAACTCGCGGTCTCCTGATTTTCACTCTTGCATGCATTCCAGATTGCATCCGACTGACGCGTCGGCGGCTCAGAACTTGGCCAAGAGTCAGGAGTGTGCGCAGTACATTGACGAAGCCGGTCGTGCACAGGTACGCATTGGTATTCAATTGCTCAATGACTCTGGAGCTGAACGGAGGAATCTGTAGAGCCGAGGAGACTACCAGAGCGGATACGACTACCTCACCAAGGTCCTGGAAGGATCTGCTGTCTCGAGCATTCCTCTTCTGCTTGAGCGCACCCAACTGAGGTAGCTCGTCTTGCCATGTAATGCCACTGCGATCCAATTGACTGATACACTCGGGACTTCGTCAGCATTGCGCTTGGGAATCCATACGACGCCATCGCCGACCTCGGAACCATTCTGAAGCTGGAGTCCTCAAACCTCCCGGCACTGCAGATGCGTGGCGAAGTGCTCTACTCGGTACAGACACAGTGCCTGGCTATGACTGAGCTTTCTCCATTAGCTGATCTCCTCGTTGTGATTTCCTCCAGCTGGGCGACAAGCAATCGCTGAATGCTGCACTGACGCACTTCCGCCAAGGGCTCCACTCGGACCCGGAGCACAAGGGCCTGAAGACGCTCTACCGCCGCTTGAAGAAGTTGCTCAAGTTCATGAACAACGCAGAAGACAGCATGCAGCGTGGCGCGTACGCTGAAGCTGTTGAAGACTGGATGTCGGCTGTCGAAATTGACCCTGCGCACCGCACCCTGAACAAGGACCTGCACTTCCAGCTCTGCGTGAGCTATCTGCACATCAAAGAATACGCCAAGGCTGAAAACGCTTGTCTCCAGACTTTAGAGCTTGATAACAACCACGCCGAGGCCTTCGCGAAGCTGAGCGAGGCTCAACTAGGACTGGAGCAGTTTGAAGAGGCGGTCCGATCTGCGAAACGTGCGGTTGAGCTGGACGACTCGCGTCGCGAGTTCCAGGAAGCCGCACAGCGCGCCGAGGCTGCGCTAAAACAGAGCAAGAACAAGAATTACTACAAGATCCTGGATCTCCCGCGAGATTGCGCCACGAAAGACATCAAGAAGGCATACCGCAAGCAAGCGCTCATCTGGCACCCCGACAAGCACGCTGACAAGGAGGAGTCGGTGCGTGAGGAGGCCAACAAGAAGTTCCACGACATTGCTGAAGCCTACGACATCTTGTCAAACGAAGATACGCGAGCCAGATACGACCGTGGCGAGGACGTATCGGGTAATGCTCAGCAGCAACAGCAGCAGAACCCGTTCGGCCACAATCCTTTCGGTGGCGGCCACTTCTTCCAGCAAGGCGGACGAACGTTCCGATTCAACTTTTAAAGCTCACACTTGTAGATATGCTCAGCTGCTTCGTTGCGTTAGCTCTAGGAATGTCATGGAACCAGAAATAAACAACTGCTTTTTGATGGACTGAAGACCTGAGCTGCTAATTAATGAAGCGAAAGTGTTGATCACTCGACAGTTTTTATATGGCGACCGCAAGAACTTCTCGACAGCAAATGATAATTTTAGAGGACTGTAAAGCTCGCATAGGGGATTTGACAGAGCGATATATAAGACGGCCCGAGCTTCTCCGTGAAGTCAGTTCGACACGAAGTGTGGTGATTCCGTCGTGTTGCCTACATGTGATCCGTTGACGGATTGGGCGGCGTCCAAAGGGCTGGATTCCAGCGGATAATCAATGTGAAAACTGTTGAGAGAGCAGTATGCCACAGTGGCGGGCGTGTTTTTCTGGATTCGACATCAGATGGAGATTGGCGACAGTGTAGACATTGACCCATTTCGACGTCATCATGTCACTGATTATCCTGATCACGTCAGAATCCTGGCAACGCATTGACTCTTTTGGGCTGCAATAGCAGCACTTGGAGCTGCTCAAGCATGCGCAAAATACGGGCGCTGACCGTCAGGAATCATTATGTCGTCGACGAAGCGTTCCATAGTGGGATTCCAGATGTGTTGAAGACACGCCAAAGATCGAATTGCGATGTCCACGCTCAGACTTCTACGAACACCGATAGCAGAAGAGCTTGCCATGTTCCTTCTTTTTGAGCTGGAGCTGGACGTGATGAGAACTGGAGAGAAGGATCGCCGGACTCGGCCCTGATTGGCCATATATCCAGTGGGTTCTTTAGTCATGGCGTGATTATGACGTTTAGTTTGCCCAAGCGATGCCACTCAAGCGCCTTTTCAAGACCACGAAGAGGGATCCGGACCTTGATGCTTTATTTAGTGGACTATAGATCATTATACTCTTTATTATGAATGATTACTGCTTCAACTACAGAACCAATATTCACCATAATAGTGGACTTAGAGCATCCCCTCCGGTCGCGACGGGCACATCCTGCTGCTGGCGATCGCTACGGGCTTCGTGAACGTTTACACCAGTCTCAAGGTCGGTACAGTAGCGCTCGCCAGAAGTACAAAATTTACTACCCGCAGGTATCAGAAGAACTACGTCCTGACGCTTTGGAAGACACAGTGCTGAGGCTTCTTGCACTCAGATATACGCTGAGAAGAGCGACAAGAACGCCAAGCCCTTTCAACTGCGTGCAGCACGCACATCAGAACATGCTTGAGAACCTCTTCGTCTCGCTGTTCAAGTCAGCGTAAGGTTTGACTCAGTTCGTTTCCGAAGTATCAGGCAGGGTGACGATTGCTGCTGAGGAGCATCTTCCGCCCTGGATTTGCGGCGATTGTCGGACTCGTGCCCATCGTTGCGTTCATCGTATAGTGTGAATATTCCACCGGCGATTCGAAGAAGCGGATCTGGGCTGAGTTTGGTACGTTTTCTGCTGTCTCTTGTTCGCGACCCAGCGCTCTTTGACCGTTCTCACAAATCACCATTGACGGGTTTATCTACAATGGTAAATTACATTCGACCTCAGTAACTGTATGTAATTTACCACAATATATACAGTACTACTGTACATAGTAGTACAGTATTTTTCCTTCCAATAATTGTGTTCAGATAAATGTCGTATTTTCAACCACTTAGATTTGTATATCATCGCAAGGGTCGTATGATTGGTCGTAACTCGTGAGAGCTTCAAAGTGGATTGGCCCAGAGCTCCCGCCATGGCCGACGTCCCGCCCTTCAGCATCGGTGCGTGCATGCTACGCTATCTCTTTGCGCTAGTGCAGACGTCTGACGCTTTACTGCCTGTAGACAAGCCGTTC
Organism: Elongisporangium prolatum; assembly: GCA_023335875.1. Classification (NCBI taxonomy): domain Eukaryota; phylum Oomycota; class Peronosporomycetes; order Pythiales; family Pythiaceae; genus Elongisporangium; species Elongisporangium prolatum. Next base: position 1,915 of record JAADVW010000437.1, on the reverse strand, counting down.
TATGACCAGTCCACGTACTACGGTCGCTGGCGGCAGTTCGTGGAGCTTGTCTCGCCCAGGTGAGCAGTCTGTCGATGCTGCATGGATCCAGCCTACTAATGCCGCTGTTGGTCGTGATCAGTGCTCTCTTCCTGACAGAGAAGGAGATCGAAGACGCAGCCAAGACGCTTAAGGCGTTCGAATCTGGAGCGCTGGCTCCAGGATCTAAATCTGATGCTGAGCTGTGGAAGGCGCGACGCGGTACGCTGGCTCAACAGCACGGCAGTCACAATATGCGCAATATGTCGCTGCTGCTGATGACGTTGTGCTCTATCGCTGGCAGTGTATGAATCAGCTGTGCATCCGCAGACCGGCGAGACGCTGCCTGTGGCTGTGCGCCTCTCGGCCTTTGTTCCTGTAAACATCCCGATCTGTGCCGGAATGATCATCGCTGCACCAACGGTAATGAGCTTAGAACAGAGCGCAATAGGGAGTTCCATGAGCTCATTTGGATCATGATGTGTAGCTGGGCAACACGATCTTCTGGCAGTGGATCAACCAGAGCTACAACGCGGCCTTTAACTACGCCAACCGCAACGCTAGTAGCGAACAGGAGACGTCCAGCATCTTCAGTGAGCTATTCATGGCTTGTATGAAGCTGTCGTCTCTCCTCTTACCAGCGCATGCATGATAGAATCCTACGCTACGGCTACAGTAGTCTCATGCAGCGCGGCAATCGGGCTGGGCCGTCTCGTGGAGAACGCCAAGTCCATTTCGCCAGGTCTCCGCTCGCTTCTGCGCAAGGTAAAGACGCTGGTACGCGCTCTCCTGGCTCCGTTGGCTCTAACTTTCATACTATAGACTGTTCCGTTCGTGGCCGTCGCCAGTGCAGGAGCTTTCAATGCTGTGTCCATGCGCTTCAACGAGTTTGAGTGAGTTTGTTTGGCGGACATTTAAAGCTGGACATCATGACTAAAACTTGTACAACTATGCGATAGAGAAGGCATTGACATCATTGACGAAGAAGGCCAAGTGCGGGGACGATCTGTAGCTGCTGGTCGCCAGTCGCTGCTGCAGGTGGCGCTCACACGTGTGGCTATCCCCATGCCGAGTGAGTACAGCACTATTAATCTCTGGTTACAACGCTCATAATGTCACACGTTCTCTTCAGTTCTATTGCTGCCGCCGTACCTGTTTGAAGGCCTGAAGAAAGCCAAGCTCATGCCCTCAGGCCGAGTCCCCCGGCTTGCCACTGAACTCAGTAGGTTCGCACCTTTCTCTTGATCATTCGTCTATGAGCTCACTTCTGCATCTCCTCTCTTCGCAGCGGTGCTGACGCTCTGCCTCTGGGGCGCTTTTCCTGCGTCTGTGGCGCTCTTCCCTCAAAAGGGCTTAATCGATGCACACAAACTGGAACAGGAGTTCCGTGACCTCGTGGACTCGAATGGCCAGCACATCAAGTCGTTTAGCTACAACAAGGGCATCTAAGTGTAGCCATATCCTCAAGAAGAGGTTACGCCGTCATGAATGTCATTTGCCAGGTCTACTTGAGAATAATCCCATTCAATGCAAGAACCGGGAAACAATGGAAATTTTACCGAAAGCTTTAACCTACCATCTTTTGATTTTTTTTTTTTCATTCAATGTGGGAAATACGCCAGTCAACTTGAGAATGAAAAGCGCGCGCACAGGAAAATCAACCGCGCGCGCATCTACGGCGTTTCGTATCCAATCCTCCTATTGGCGCGTTTGGGCGACTATCGACGCTCTCATTCCGCAATTTGCTTCCAGCCAGGATGCCGACACCGCCGAAAGCCGCAGAACTAGGGCTCGGCAAAAACAGTAACCGTATCCGTAACTCACAATAACCTTATAGCAATAATTGATTACCCCCTAACCTCAATTTTATTCAATAAAGCATACCCCCCACGATCTC
>JAADVW010000436.1:0-28852 GCA_023335875.1 Elongisporangium prolatum | reverse complement strand
TGACCTCCTCTCCGACATTGACCTTGCCTCTGATTTCGACTCTGACTATAAATTCTCAAATACGACGGTTTCAAACGCGGCGTATCAACCCTGTGACTGCTCTGCTCTCGGCTCTGAGTATAACTTCCAGGCCACGCCGCCTTCCGAAGTGGAGCATCAACCTGGCAAATGCGCTGCTTTCGGCCCCGAGTATGACTTCCTGTCCACGCCACCTTCCGAAGAGAAGCATCAACCCGGCGAATGCGCTCCCCTCGGCTCAGACTTCATGACCATTCCGCCTGCACCAAAGTTTGTGATATTACCGCCTCCAGAGATAGTATTTAGTTCCGAAACCGAAGCGGAACAAGCGACCCACGCGTAGACTAGAGACCATGGTTTCAACGTTCGAGTGTTGGATACAACGATGATAATGTCCGCTGCGAGCACTTCTATACCTGCGATTATGGTGGAAAACCCGTGAACACACGGAAGTTACTTGATCTCGAGCGGCAACGAACACTTCGCGGGCCAAAACAAAGTGGCTGCCCCATGCGACTGAAGATTCGTGCAGTGAACTCAGCGAGATCAGACAGAGAGTGGAGGATTGTCTACTCCAAGGACGATAGCCATCTTCACATAACATGCTCCATCCCAAGAGGTTCGTGTCCACTCGACACATCGACGCCGAGCTGCAACTCAACTGAAGTCGTGATTGCCGGCAAATCTCAGCGATTTTGTGATCAGTCAATCGGTTGCTGTGGTATCTGTGTCAAGCATCCACGCTTCTATTCTTCACAGCAATCCTCAAACGCTTGCTATTCTGAAGGACATCGCCAACGCAGTCCGAGCCGCGAGGTACCACGGGATCGCAATGCAAACTCCGACCCAAGCTCTCTTTTCTGAACTGATTCAGCATGGATTATTTTTTGACTACACAGTTAATGAGTCCACTCGTCAGTTACAACAATTATTTTAGACACATCCTGAATCAACAAGCAGCATCCAGACGTGTTGATTATGGACTCCGTGCCCCACATTTCGTTGCTCCAGGCGACCTTGTCCTTGGCCCACTCCAGCCGCTTCGACTTGTGCCGCGCTGTGAGGGCCGGCGTGCGGCGAAATCTCCTCCATTTGAGCCGCGGATTTGCGAGTATGGCCACCTGGATGGTACGATCCGATGCTGGTAATTGCAACTGCGCAGCAAGAGTTACCTCTGAGAGAGGCTCGGCCACGAGGTAGCGCACGAATCGCCGCTGGTGACGAGACGTCAACTATTACGGCCTTCCCGACTGAGGTAGGGCCGCATCGACTGTGCTGCGCTTGGCGACCTTCCGCACCGCCGTTGGGGACCTCTTCAGCTGCTTGGCGATTGCTCGGCTGCTCATGCCGGCGCGGTGATGCTCCAACGCAGCTCGCTGCTCTGCTTCGTTCAGCTCCTTGCCTCTCGCCATCTGGAAAATGATCGATGAAGCTGACAACTTTACAAGCTATTACACACGTGTGGGTGAGCAAGAAAATTCAATCAGCAGCAATAACGACAAGCTCCACGACATCAAATACCAATCTGACCGCGACATTCCTTTGACCGGACGTACGCATGCAAAATTATTTTCATCTTTCGCAATCAATTTTCACCCAATCAAAAAAAAAAAAAATCGGAGGTTGCGCACAAACCTTCTGCGCGGAGTGTAGTCCCAGCACGTTTTGCACAACAAAGGATACGCATGTCTGCTTCATCCCATGGGCGCACGTTCATTGGCTCCGATTTCTATATACAATTGTACGTTCGCACAACAAAGGATACGCATGTTTGCATCATCCAGTGCACACACGTTCGTTGGCTCGGGTTTGTATATACAATTGACTCGTACTATACTACAAATACTGTATCAGCCAAGGCTTTACCACGGAAGCTTGGCCATTTGAACATCCCCTTCCGTTGTCTATCATTTACAATAAACACCCGCACCTTCTTCTCTGGGCTCTCCTTTTTCCTTGTGTGCTTCCAGAGTGATTCTATGACGACAGTAGGACAGGTGAGTGGTACCAAGTCAATTGTTGGCGGCCACTTATTCACATTAGTTACGAACGCGCATCTGCGACTCTTTTATGGTCGTGTGCTCTGTAACGAGTGCTCCATGTTTTATCCCGTAGCAACGTATGAACAGTTTGAGCTGTCAAGCGTTCCAAACCCTTACTCGCAAAGGAAGTCTCAACACCACGCAATCGGAAAATAGGCAAATAATATATAGGTTGTCACCCAGCAGTACAAGTGATTTTCCCTGAGTATGAGGAAACTCAGGAATCGCTTGGATACCTTCCGCGAACCAAGAATACGACAATTCGAGGTTACTTCGGACTTAATCCCCAACAATTTCTCTGTTGAGTATCAGAGAATAGTATTAGCACACACAAAAGGTTCGCCACACACGGCAATATGGAATGCGCATCGAAAATCAACGCTAGTAACCGCGGATAGCAAATGGCGGGTAATATGGAGGAGGAGTCAGACTGACCGAGCTACGCGGGTTGGGATTAGTGAGCGACCCCTCTCTCTTTTATACGTAGGCACACAGCGCAACACACACAAGACGAATATACAATTACCGTGAGCACTCCGGCTTCGTAAGGACTGAAGAGGAGACTTGAGTACTTGAGGGGAAAATGAGGAGTGTTTATTGATTTTGGAATAGAAGCAAACACGCCGTCAAAATACGTCTGAGCGTATTGACGGAGTGGCCAGAACAACTGTGTCACCAATCGATTAAACGACGCGGGTGCGTTGGACAGTCCTTGTGGCATTACAAGTCACTCCCAGATCATACCACTCGGGTACTCGCTGGTGGGAGAGGAACTTCTTGCTCTCCCATGAGGATCTGGTAGTAACCATCAACCAGATCTAGTGCACTGTACATCGTACACTCAGGCATGCGGTTCTGCAGAACATCCTTTCTTGGGGACGGACGTCTGTGCCGGTATGGTGGTAACGTTCAGCTTAGTGTGAGCATGAACGATATGCCACTTTTCACTCTTCTTCTTGAAGCAAAACGTTGGCGTTGAGTGCGGAGATTTCGACTCCGGAACCATGCCCGCAGCGTGCTTTGCACTACAGACAACGACGGAAAAGTGCCCACCCATAATGTACGCTACTCAGAAGTGGGATGTATAGGTTTCCGATACATAAGCATCAGCCAATCAGACTTGCATATTAAAAAATAATCAGCCAATCAAAATCATCGAATAAATTAATGGTCAAACGGGGACGTGCCTAAAAACAGGCATAAAAGGTAGTTCAACACCACATCCATGGCGCGCACGCGCCGAACGTACACAATGAACGAGAAAGTCGTGCTGTGTGCCGTCTGCAGCGCAACTCCGACCTCAAGATCTCAGCTGTCGCCTCAGGGCTAGGATGCGCACACAGTACAGTCCGTGGCTGGTGGAGTCAGCAAGACGGGCTGTTGGGCTTAAAGGGGCCCGCAAATGCCACAACGCTGAAGGACCAGGGTCGAAAGGAAACATTTCCGTACGCATAGACCCCGATTACCTTCATGAAGGACACTCGACGCGAGGAAAAGGTTTGAATCCCATTATATTTGGTTATGCTATGCCTCCATTGTACTGACTTAACGTATGCAAGCACTGCTCACGACACGGTGCACGATTCAGTACATAGTCGATAACCACCCAGAGTGGCTTTAAACATATTTGAGCACCAAAAAGAGCGAGCAAAGCGGTAAAATATGTTCCTTCAAATCAGTACATTTGCATTGTTTATCGACATTCTACTGATTGAAGACATGGATTCTCTGCCCAAAAGCCGCAAGAGTCCAAAATGCCTGCAGAAAAACTTGAGCAGACAAGAGCCAAGTTTCAATCGATTTCTGGGAGCAATATCGTGAGTTTGGAAGCGCCGACATTCATAATGCTGATGAGACCACAATAAACTTCGATATGCCCTCGCAGCGACTTTGGGCCGTAAAAGAGCGCAGTGGCACAGCAAAGGTTGCGCCATTTTCGAAGCATTCCGGCCGTATGACGGCTGTCCTCACAGTTTGCGCTGACGCTATGTGTGCTCTGTGTTATTGACTCTGCTTTCATTGTAATAACGTATGTATGATTATAGGGGAAAAGTTGCCGATTCTATTCATCGTAATAGGAAAGTTTGGCGGCGAAATCGACTCTGACGAGTTATGCAAGTATCCTAAAGGCCAGTATTATACTGTCCGGGAAAATGCCTGGATGGATGCTACTGGATGGAAGTTCTATGTTGTTAACGTGCTGCAAACTAGAATCGATTCGCCTTCTGTTATCTTCCTTGACACTTTAGACAGCCACATCTCGGAGGATGGGCAACGAGTGGTTGCAGAAGAGGCATGTGCAACAGTTGCCCCCCCTCCCCCCAGCAGCACAGCAGCGTGCCATCCACTTGATGTCGGAGTGATGGGTCCTCTAAAGTCAAGAATAAGAGGAAAACAACTGTGCGGGAGTGGCCTTACGGTGAGAGAGAAGCGGATCAAAGCAATCAAAGAACATTGCGGCATGGGAAGAAATATTCGAAGATACCGTAATTAGTAGCTTCAAAAAGCAATTCTTTGGTACCCAGAGGTGCACATTTAAATCGTGCACAATCTTGTTCTGTTTTTGTTCCATTTTGCTCTTTTTTCTCACTTTATTTTCATATTTTTATATTCGACCAATCAGATTAATGGATTTCAGGCTGGCGGTTATTTTTGTCTGATCGTCTATCAGTCAGTTCCCATACAAAAAGCCCACCATTCGTGGCGCACTTTTCCGTCGTTGTCTGTAAAAAACTCATCGATCGTCTCTACATATTCTTATGGCAATGGCAGTTGGCGTGTTACGCAATACTTGACTCCTGGAACCAGGTCAATCTCGTGATTCACACCTCGATCAGGTAGCGAGCTGGACGGTGATTCTTTGCTGACCACGTCCTGATATTCCAGTACCAACTGGTAAAACGGATCCTCAGGATTCTTTAGAATATCTGATCCTTTCCGATATTGATATCTCTTTTTTAACCACTCAAGGACCTCACGGCCCACCACAGACAAGAAATTCAATTCGGCCTTAGGTAGATCTGTGGTTATCGTCACTACTTCGTTGAACTCGCCTCCTTTTAGGCTGTCAAGAAGGTCTCTCATAGACATTTCTGCTAGCTTCAACAGCAGCGGTTCTGCTAGCTCCTCTCGCGAGCGAGAGTGTAAGAGCGAGTCTGCGGATCACACCTGAGTTAAAGATGTCGAAGAGACCAAGTCATATCGTATACTTGACAGTCTCTCACCGGCAAGACATTGGGAGCTGATGCTCATGTACTTGCCGAGTTTCCAGCCGTGGACACGCTTTGACTTCTGGCTCGTGCTCTTACTTCTGCTGTTGACACCCTGGTCCAAGTGCCGGAACGCGTTCCGGGCTGAAACTTTGCTATTATTTCGCTGGCTAAAAATGTTGCAAGTGGGCGTGGCACTAGTATCACGGTGTTCTGAGAGCACGGATTCCAGAACGTGCTCCAGCGCTTGTTTTGAAACCGGAGCATTTGTTCTAAGTGGCATTGGCATGGAGGCGGAGATCGGACCATCACTCGCGGTCGTAACCGCCGCGTGTGTTGGTGCAATCGTTGCCGTCATGGACCAAGGCAGACTGCATCGTCCACTTGAAGGTGTTTCGACCTTCCCGAACACGGTGTTGGAGCAAGCGATGGCAGCGCCTGTGACAGGCTGGTTTAGAAAGAAGTTGCGGTGTGAAAAGGAGTCATCTCAGCTATATTGAAGCTTGTGGGGGAAGCGTGCGTGGCGAAGCCTGGCAAAAACAGTAAAACAAGTCTCCAAAAACGGCTCGCACTGACCATGCTCTACTTGGCCCAAGGCGGAACCGAGGATGAAGCCGCAACCGTCATGGACATCTCCAGAACGCGTGCTGTGTACTAAATCAATCATATCGTCGAGCTACTGTGTATGTGGGCAAGCGATTCTTTCGAATGCCCACTCCAGACGAGCTTCCAGCTGTAGAGGCTGCTATCTTGCGTGCTGCCGGTTTTCCCGGTGTGGTGGGTGCCATCGATGGCACCCTCATCAAAATCCCCATGCCAGTCGACACAGAAGGTTGGTCTTGCAGGAAGAACTATCCTGCCACGAATGTTCAAGCTGTCGTGGATGCTCTTGGAGCAATGCGATCTATCTCCACCATGCGGGTTCTACAAACGATCAGTCAATGTGAAACGGCTCTGGCGTGCGAAAGCGGTGATTAAATGTTTTTTCTGTATTTTGAAAGTGCAAAAGATTAAAACTTGTTTTGTAGTGTGTCCGATGTCACACCTCCAGGCTACCACTTGGTTGGTGATGCAGGCTATAAAATATGGCGCCACCTCACCCATACCCAGAGCTTGAGGCAGCGAACGATGCACAAGATTCCGATACAACCACGCCCACTCCCAGACCCGCATCATCGTGGAGTGTGCCTTGGGCGACTAAAGAACCGTTTTCGCATCCTACTGGGCAAGATAGAGCTGAAGACGATTGCCCACGAGTGCCAGCTCATAGAATCCTGCGTGGCGCTCCACAATTTGATGCTGTGATGCAATGATCCGTGTCATTTTGATGGCCAGGATCCGCTTCTGCAATACATACCCGACACACAAGACATGAATCCAACTAACCCTGAGCTCCCTATCTCACACTTGCAAGGCAAAGCAAAACGCGATGACATCGCAAGTCTATTAGCCGGAAGATTAGTTGCTTAACGATCCATGTAATACATCCTACGCGTTGTTGTGTCTTGCTTGCTACTTGTCGTTGTGAGTTGGTTCGCCGCTTGTGGCTCCTTGCTGAGCTACAAGCCGCCGCAGCAGGTCCAACTGCAGAACTTGAGACTGACGGGTTTCTTGGTGCTGTTGCCTAAGAAGCTGAGCTAGTGTCTGCACGGTGTCACTCGGCATTGCTCGCACAGCGAGCGAGGCCGCAGTCGCCTCCATGCCAGTTTGTATCGTCATGGCGAGCTGAACGGTCGTCGGCTGGCGAGTCGGTGTTGTTGGCGTTGCTTTTGTTGGAGGCTGTGGTGTCGTCACAGCGTCCTCCGAGCTATCCTCCATATTCGACAACTCGTTGTCCGAGTCGTCCTCCATGAGAGTGTCGCGGAGCGAGCTGCCTCTCGTGCATGCACGGCCGCCAAACTCATCGTTGAGAATCGACCACATCTCTCTGGTGAAGCGACCTCCAAATGATCGCTTTCACAGTGACCCGCCGACGCAAAAGAGGAGGTTACATGCCTTGGGGCCTCTCATTTCTGCTTAACTGGGTTACGGGAGCTCGAGGAGGGCGTGCCTCACACTGTGTACCCTTGTCGAAGGGCCACGGATCACACCAACGAAATTTCGTTGGCGATCCCGATGAGTGGAGAACGGAGAACGGAGGGGCTTGAGAATCGATGGTGATCCGAGCACTTGAATACAGTCTTGGGTCTTGTACGATGCTGTGATCGCCGAGGCTTGCCCCTTGAACCTTGACCTTGATAGGGATCCCAACCGTTAGGATCCCTTCCTTGAACCTTTGCGCACTGCAGCCTTGAGCCGGGTGCGGACCTTGACCTTTCCTTTTCCGACATTTAACGTGTGCGTTCGACGCACACCGGGAGCTGGTCAGTTGCAACGTGCTTCCGTGGACTCCTTAAAGCTTGGCATATACGCTACTGTTTTAAATCAAAACCTACTGCCTAGCCCATCCCCACTGATTTGTACCTCCTAATTTTTCGTCCTAATGTAGGTAGGGTTAAGTATCTCAGAAAAACCCAATACCCAAACACGATGACGACCCCGGCGAAAACCCAACACGATCACAGACGGGATTGGGGCTTTTTCAATGTCGATCCCACACGATCTTGACGCGGCCCCGAATAGGATCCCACCTAGAAAGGACAGATTTCTCCATCTACTTTACCACGCATCCATGGGAGCATCACGCGTGACATTCCCAGCGGTCAGGAGAGCTCGTCTCTCCTTAATGTACTCGCTTTTCAGCTTCCTATATTTCAATACAGCCTTTGTTCACAGTGTTTATTATGTCAGCAGTTTATAGAATGCTTGAGACAGAGTAGCTTGACTCACCTGGTCCCCACGAATCACAGTCCTCACTCACATTGACAGTACACTAGCAAGGTGCTGCCCGAACAACGTCTTCTGTAGCGGCGTATCGGCCTCCTTGGCTTTCTTGCGGATTGTGGGGTCTTTGCATCGTAGGTTGAGTAGCTCGGTGATCATGTCGGGAGTAAATTTGAATCGCGTGCTTCCCGCTTTGCTTTCGCCTTCCCCTTCCCACGTTTCGTGTTGCCTACAGCGTCACCTTTGCCATCTCCGCCCACCGGAGTTGGCTTCTGTGGTGGCGGTGCTGCAGCCAGTGTCTCTATCTTGGCATTTCGTAGAATGCAAGCAAAGACTCTTACTGTGATCTCCAGCGCAACATGGACATGCTTCAGAACGGCAGTTCTGAAAGAGCTGTGAATCAAATCGTAACCTTAACTGTCGCGAAGATTTCGACCCAGAATGGCGTTCCCGCACTTGGACCAGGGTGTGAGTCTGCAAAAGTACTTGAGATTACGCGCAGTTTATCGGTTCCGAGGCAAAGTCACCAACTTGGCACAACTTATCCTCTAAAAAGTTTGCTTTTTCCTGCTCAACGACATGTATTCCAGTGCTTAATGCGTCGCTAAACACTACCAGACCAGTTATCTGTCCTTTACTCGAACGGAATTATATTTGGAATAGAAAACCTTCTTCCATTTGGTAGAACCCATCAGAATTAAGATTTGGTGAATTTGATCGGAAATATGTGTAAATTCAAGGCTTTTATTCGCTGAAATCCGTTACTAATAAGCCAATCACAAGCAATCATAGGAATCGATATAACCTTAATCTCATTTGAAGTGCTTTTTGGAACTTGCTGCAGTTTTTTGTCAACCTTTGAGTTCATTTTGGTGCGGCTTTCCTCTCTAATGACAGTCTTGATTGGCTCGTGGCATTGGTTTACTGTACATCCACTTCGCGCATTCAGGCGTCAGAGACCACGCAACTTCATACCACCGAGTAGCAGCTGGCTGCATTCGCTTTCCTCTCCACTCGGTCATCACTTCTAGTTCTGCCATCTAATTATCAAGTTATTTCTCCATCGAAATTATGGACGAAGCCCAGAAGACTAAGAAGCGTCAGGAGGCGGAGGAACACCTGAAGAAGGCCAACAAATTCCTCCAGAAAATCTTCTTTCGGCCGGCTCTTTTGGTCGACGCTTACCCCGAGTTCCAACTGGCCGGAGACGCGTTTCGCGCGGCCGGCGACTGGGAAAAGGCCAAGCAGGCCTTCTACCAATGCCTAGAGACTCATATCAAAGATGATTACATCGGTGACCCTGCAGACTACATTGAGAAGGTGGCCAAGATTGTGGACCAGCAACTACGTGAGAAAGACATCAGCACGGCAGACAAGCTGGCACTCGTGGTAGAAGCCACGTGCCTACGAAACTGCCAGCAGCCTCTATCTCAAGATGAACGAGGTAAACAGAGCCGCTGAGGCACTCTCGAAAGCGGCTGATGTGAGTGAAGCATATGACATGACCAGGGAGCCCAAGGAACTCTACGAACGAGCTTGTGCCATGTTGGATACGACGAACCGAAACGTGGTACGCCACCGATGTGTTTCACAAGACACTGGAGTTCCTGGTAAAACTCCAGCTGTTCAAGGAGGCGTATGAGATCGTCACCCGCCAGATCGAGCTCTTCCGAAGCGATAGCGAGTCTAACAACACTAACTCCAACATGCCAAGAGCTACATGAACGAGCTTGTGCTGCTTCTGACCATGAATGGTGTCGCTGCGGCCGACAAGACGTTCACGCAGCAGTGCGAGGACGAGAAATTTCTACAGAGCGACGAGTTCGCTCTGGCCGAAGGTCTGATTCAAGCCTACAAGAATAAAGAAGCTCCTGAAGACGACCATCTACAAGAAGGAGTTCGACTTGTTGGATTGCAAGCAGATCGCTAGTCTGGCGCGTAAGCTTACGTTGTTTGTTGGTTCGGAACCGAGTGGTCCGTAGTTCAATTTGTTGTTGGTCGCATTTCAATCAAAGAAGCGTTCCATGTTTAGTGTTTGTGTTATGTGAATAATACTACGTTGTAACTATTATAGTAGTAGTGTAGAACTTTCGTAGCTTCAGTGCCTGAGTGATAGTTCAACACCATGAGCTCGATCACCACTGCATGACCGAGCAAAACAAAGTGCTCCTTGCGTACATTTTAGCAGGTATGGGCCAGTTAAAACGTGGCTACATATGCTATATATTCATGCCTTTGCATTGACAAAAGCGAAGGGATGAAAGTCCTCGTGAGTTGCCACGAATTGGCTTCGACCTAGTGGCACGTTTAGGATATCGATGTTGGCTGGATACTGGATCAGTAGCAGTATCGTATGCGTTTCTCTCGCTTGGCAAGATATCTTTTAGTAACCAAAGCCTAAAGCACTGTTGGTTGGATAGAACCTGCTTGGTCCGGTCAATGGATAAAGCCTGTTTCGCTCTTCCTTATCGCGTGATGCAATGCGGAAGCTCAATGACAGGCGATCGCGTTCGTCTTACTAATAAATCCGACACAAAGATGCAAGGTTCTACCGTATGATCACCTAAGATTTGAGCGAGGTTTCTGATTTGCGTGGTGCACGGCCACGTGACGGAACCCAAATGATCGTTCTAAGTTATGTGGGCGAAGCACTGAAGCTCAAAAAGCATCCGATTGCTGAAGAGGCCCCGAAGAAGGCCAACAAGCACCTCCCCAAGCCATTCTTCGGCTAAGTCAACCATGCTGATGCTGCATCCAACTTTCAGCAGGCTGGCGAGGGGCTCATCAAAGCGGCAGCAATGTGCGAAGCCCACTGCATGACCAAGGAACAGCTGTAGCGGAAGCGCGTGAGTGACCCACCAGATCGAATTTTTCTAGAGCATCGACCAGCGTTTCAGCACTGACAAGTACTATATGAAAGAACTCAAGCTGCTCGTGGTCATGAATGATGTCAACGCAACTGACGAGACCTTTACACTGCGGCATGAGCACTATAAGTTCTGACGCGTTCACTCCGATCGTCAATCGTACAAGCCAGGAAGATGCAGACTGTGCCCACTAATGATAAAACCCATTTTTAATATAACATAAATAAATTAACTACCACCCAATTACTTCTGGTTCCGTGTCTGGGTTTTACAAATGCGACCGCACAACGTCATCAGCTCATTTGAGATCCAAAGCCGCCATGTCGGCGCTGCAGAGCAAGAAGCGGCAGGAGGCCGAGGAGAACATGAAGCACGCGGCCAAGTACCTGACCAAGACGCTCTTCCGTCGCTCCTTTGACTATCTCTCGGCCGCGCCGTACCTGGAGAAGGCGGCCGACGCCTACCGCGCCACCAGCGACTGGGACCTGGCCAAGAAGACTTTTTACCAAGCCGCCGATGCGCAGCAGCACAACAAGTCGAGTTTCCGCGCGGCACAGAACTGTGAGAACGTGGCCAAGGTCGTGACGCAGCAGCTGCGCGAGAATCGCTCCGGCGGAGCTGACAAGCTGGCGCTAGTGCGGGAGGCCAAGCGCGCGTACGAAGCCGCCAGCGACCACTACGGCGACATGGGCGAGCTGGGAAAGGCCGCTGATGCGCTCGTCAAAGCGGCCACGATGTGCGAAGAGAATGGCATGGTCGATGAGCCCAAGGACCTATATTTGCGCGCCTGCTCGCTGATGGAGACCCAGGACAAGCCGCACTTTGCGGTCGACGTGTTCCGCAAGACTCTCAACTTCATGGTCAAGAACCAACTGCTGCGAGACGCGCGTGCGCTGGTGACGCGTCAGATCGCGATCTTCAAGCAGATCGACCAGCAGGTGAACGTGTTCAAGTGCTACGTCAGCGAGATCGTGCTGCTGCTGGCGATGAACGACATCGCAGCGGCCGACAAGGCGTACATGCAGCAGCTACAGGAGGATGCGTTCCTGAATTCGGACGAGTGCGCCCTCGCAGAAGATCTGGTGCGAGCCTACAAGACTGGCAATGAGGAGTTACTGCAGACCACCATCAAGAAACAGGGCTTTAGCTTCCTGGATAACCAGATTGGGCGACTCGCACGTAAGCTGACACTGTATGGCGGCGGAGGAGCCCCGGCCCCAGCACCAGTGCGATCTACACCTCGACCTGCCCCACCAGCTCCTGCTCCTGCACCTGTTCGGACTCCTGTTGTGGTGAATGAAGCCCCTAAGCCTGCTGCCCAGGCTTCTGTGGCTCCACCAGCTCCACTACCGACGCCTGTTGTGGTTGCTGTGCCTGAGCCACCAGCGGAAGAGCTCTTCGATGAAGGATTTGTGGCGGGACGATTCTCGACTATGAATGTGACCGTGGAGTTGGACAAGCAAGCAGCTGACTTTGACTTCGATTCGCTGGAATTTTCTGTCGATGCACCTCCGCCATCTCAGCCTGGGGCACCGGCTCCGACCTCTACAGCACCGCCGGCGCGCTCGACCCCAGCGCCGGTACTGGACGAGGACATGTTTGATCTGACTTAGGAACAAGGAGCTTGTGTATCTGTACAGACTCAAAAATGCATTTCATGTTCACTCCTCATGACAAATCTCTCACTGACTGGATCTCCTCTAGTCGCGACTGAGCCTGACGTCGTTCCGTCCGACTTGTGCTGCTGATGCTGTTGCTCTTGTTCACTAACACGTCGCCAGCACTGCGCATGGACAATCTTGTCACATGGGAAAACTCGCTAGTTCGTTTCGTCAGCGGTGGCTTCTCCTGGCCCGATGGTGTTGATTTTCGTGGCTTCTCTTTCTGTTGGTTTGAATTGCGAGGATTACTTGCCAAACCCACGTTGCCGACACTGCTGACAATGTATGGAGCCGGTCGCTTGTCCATCTTGGCGGCTATGACAGCAGCTAGATTTTCCTGCTGCTGGATCATTGAGGCAAACACGATATTCCTGCCAACAGCGACAGCAGTCGAGTCGACCCGAGCACCACCTTCGAGCGCCACGTATGTTGGGTCGTTTGGGTCGCTACATCGCTCACTGTGAATGCTGTGCAAGAGTGTATCAGCCTTGGCGCCTGTGATGTCATCTGTGCGATTAATGGGCCGAAAATGTCGGCGTTTTTCGTTCACAATGCCTGCGACGATCGACTTCCCTGGATCGGTGCAGCTTGCTCCCTGTCATTTGCAATGAGTCAGCCAAGCGCTTGCGCCACAAGACCGAGACATCAAAACCTACCTCGATATCAGACGTGATAAGCGCGTAATGTGGCTTGTTCTTGTTTGGATGCAGGGCAATTGGCCTTGTGAGCTCATCGTCTTGATGCGTCATGCCATTAACAGTGTAGACAGGATTCAGGACATTGCTGCAGATTCAAATCGCAAACATTCAGTTTGCTGCTTCAGCTGTAACACCACGACTGGCCCACTCACGTTATTCTGCTGGACCGGTAGTCGCCTCCAGTGATGTCGTTGACATTGATGGTGTCTCGTGGCGGGTTTTCGTACAGGGCACGCTTGTTGCGAGGCAGCCAACCTGTCTGGGAGCCCGGAAGATCGTCCTGTACGCAGATATAATGAGTTAAGACCCTAGCGAAATTAAACAGTCAATAGACCAATACCAGTCGCATGGGATGCCGAGGATTGTTGACCACGCGAGGGTTGAAGCGCGTTCCCTCTATGTCGCTCACGTTGTAGCTATCGCGCAGGAATTTCGGTTCCAGCTACAAGGGAACGACGCCACAAACGAGACAATATGCTAGTTATCAACTGTTTTGGAGCGCAGAGGAGGAATCCGTGCTTACGGGAGGAGCACTCTTGAAGCTTGGTAGACGGTATTCGGGCATGAGCGGATTCACAACGCGCTTAGTCTTGAACCTAGCTGGGTCCGACCACGAGCCCTCGACGGGCAGCTGCTTGAAGCGGTCGTCGTCACCTACATGTCGGTGGGTTGGATGCAGCTGCTTGCTACTGGAGCCACGGATATCCTGTGGATCATAGAAATGCGGCTTGTGCGTGAAGACATGGTCTTTGAGCAGCGGCCGCGCGCCGTCGATATCCGAGACGTCGTTGGTCACGCGGTTGGGTGACCGTGGCGGCAGCACTACGCGGTCTTTCGACAGGAACTGCTGCAAGCGCAGTGTTTGCTGCTCCATCTCCATGGCGACAGCTCCGAGCTCTGCGTACTTGACAATCAGTCAGTGCATATCGCCCCGGTATTTATAGTTTCATCGATGGTATTTCAGGAAATGGCTACATTATGTTACGCACCTAACTTGAGTAAATCCTAAATTAGTGTACGAAACCACATTAGATGTGATTGGCGGCTAATCGCGGATCACAATCCGAGTCGAAATGGCGAGCGCCAATGCCCAGCTGCTCGAGTACAGCGATTTGATTGAGAACGTGCTGCGCCCGCAGCTGCAGGCCACGCTGGCGCGCAGAGATGCGCTGGATGAGGAGATGAAGGAGTATGCGGCCCTGCAGGAGCTGCTGCAGGCCTGGCCGCCGCGCAAGCTGCTGCTGGATCTGGGCCAGCGGTTCCACGTACGCGCCAAGGCCACCGACACGTCGCTGCTGATGGTCGCTATCGGCCTGGACGTTCACGCGCAGATGACGCCAGAGGAGGCGCAGACCTTTGTGGTCGGACATCTAGAGTTCCTGCACATGTACGTGCTGCTACGGGTTGATCATGACATGAATCGCTGGTACTTGACTGACTCTGAGGCGTGGGATGTAGACAACGCAATACGTGGCAGCTTAAGGCGCGAGAGGTCTCGGAGCGCGTGAACCAGGTTATTGAGGTGCTGCAGCAGCTGGCAATGCAGCGATAAAGACCAAATGGCACGCCCATTCATTCGTTCTGCCAACAGTTTCGCATGTTTCATCTGGCCGAAACGGCGCTTGGTGTGTGTGTGTCGCGAGCCCATCGATCGCCATGGCGCCGCCTGTGGTCGCCAAGTTGGATTCGCGCGCGCACGTCGTGGAGTCGCCAGTCAATCCTCGCAGCCCGCCTTCGCCGTTCCCCAAGGCCAATATGTTGGTGTCTCCAGCCAAGAGTCCCGGGAACAAGCTGCAGATGCTGGAGCGCAAGTCTCGGCCATCGACGGCAGCAGTCCCGCTGGTCTCGACAGCCGCACTCAATGCGCTCATGTCCTCAACGAGCTCCGGGCATCGACTATCAGCGCATACGTCGCAGTCCTTCCTCGAGCGGCCGGAGAGCGCCGGAGACATCGGCTCGCCGCATCCGCTGCGACGTAAGACCACGGCTGTGGTCGCTCCGATCGCGGTGCAGAAGAACGCCTTTGACTTGGTGGCGGAGGACGAGTCCATCATAAGCTCGCCCTCCGCTATTGGTATCGCTCCAGTTGGACGACGCTGCGTTGGATGCAGCTCGCTCATGGCCGAGTTGTGCATGCGCTGCCTCTCGCACTTCCGCATGCAGGATGGCGCAGCCTACAAGAAGCAGATCATCCGGTCGGTCGAAATGCTGTTCGCCAAGGCCACAACGCGAGCCTTCGCCACAATGTCGTTCGTTATCATGCAATGGCTCTTTGGCATTTGGAAAGCGAAAACGCGGCGCAACAAACAGCGACGGGTGCTCGTGACGCGAGTGCTCCGGCGGCATCAGTTGCGGCAACGCATGACCGACTGGCGCGTGTTCATCTACGAGAGACGAATCATTGGCGCCATGCTCTACGCTGAGAATCAGCAGCAAGAGACGCGTGAAAAGGCCAGTGAGATCGCTCAACTGCATGGCGACGTGTTCGAACTGCACTCGAGCGCGCAGGTGCAGGGCGATATCCACGACGACGCGCTTGAAAAGCTGCACCAGGTGTGCGCCTCGCAGCAGCAGAGCATCCAGAGCAAGAACCAGGAGCTGCTGCTGCTTCGGCGAGAGCTGCAGGAGCTTAGAGACCGCGTGGTGCTGCTCGAGGCCCAAGCGATCGACCCCAAGGAACTCGATCGGATCCGCACCGAGAGCGTCGAGTACAAGAAAATGGCCTTCCAGCTCGTCACGGGCGTGTTCCAGTCGCTCGAGACGCAGCTCGACCAGCTCGCGACCAGCGAAGGACGGCAGAACCTGGTGCAAATGTTCACCAAGGACGTGCTCCAGTCGCTGGACAAGCCCGAAAACCAGGCCTTCTACAACCCGCTCGTAGAGATCGAAGTCATTGCGGCAGCGACTGCCAACCAGCAGCAATCACAGGAAACAGTGAGCTTCTTTACCACCTACGACGCGTCCGTGGACCGTGCGGACAAGATCATGATGCAATGGGTCAACGGATTGCTCCAGCGGCATGCACCAGATTGGTTCCCCATGCCACGCATGGTCAACTTCCACTCGAGCCTCAGCGACGGGCGCATCCTTGTGGGGCTGACCAAAGTGCTGCACTCGGCCATGTGCAAGAGTCGACCTAAGCGGACGACCCCCAGCGGTGGGACTGGTGGCAACAGCAGCAGTGTTATATCGAAACTCGAGGCCACGTCGGTCTTGCGAGAGAACGGTGAAGACCTGACGGACATCGCAATGGAGCGGTACGTGGATCATATGCGTAAAGAGGACGCGTCGGCCGAGAAGCGACTGGAGCTCATGATCAACACGATCGGCCAAGCGCTCTGGTTGCCCGTGGGGCTCATCAATGCTAAAGACGTTCTCGCGGGCGATGCCGAGTTCAACTTCGCCACGATGTGCTACTTGTTCACCACTTGCTCGCCTTCGCTGGACGAATCCTACTACGCGCTCTGCAACGACCTGCGGCTGCAGGTGTCGTCGGCCAAGGCGAAATGGCGGGACTTGCGCGATGGGAACACCCAAACGCAAGGCAGCACAGCCAGCGGCTTGAATGCTGGCAATAACAGTATCATTGCAGAAGACACGTCGTTGAGTATGAAGCTGAAGCTGGCTCTAACTCAGACCATGGAGCTCAAGCGCAAGATCGAGCTGGAGGATCAGAAGGCAAGGGAAGGGCATCTGCTCTGGTGGAAAAGCGCTCGCATCGTGATGCGGAAATGCTTCCTCTCGTACGCACGACTGGCGCGCGGCAAGGCCGGCATTCTCACACAGTTGGAGGCTTCTTCGGATCCCAATGAGGCGCTGGCCAAGATTCCGAAGCATAAACTGCTAGATCTCGCTCTGCCATTTGAAGACTTCGCCTGGGAAATGAAGCTCCTTCAGAGTTATCTCACCACAATCTACTGTGACCTCGCTCGAATCTACCGCGGGTACGCCACACGCCGTGGCGCAATTAGCGGGGGCAATGATATGATGAGTCTCGGGGATTTCCTGGAAATGCTGACTGAGTGTCGAATCCTGGATGCTGGAGGAGCCTCTTCTGGCAGTCGAAGTAGCGGTCCAGCGAGTCTTAGTGCAGCTGACGTGCAGCTGGGCGTCATGAAGAAGATCGATCCTAAGATGGTTTGTACGCGTTCCTGCATCTTGACATTTGGAAGCTATTACTTACAATGGTTTCCACAGCCATCTGGAAGCTCGAACCATCGTGCGCTCACGCCCGTGGAGTTCCTGGAAGCCCTCGTTCGCGTCGCCCGCGTCAAATACTCTGCCGAGTAAGTTGCGCATTCAAATAGCCTCACAGTGCAATGCTGACACTTCATTCGATTCCGCTGTGTCCAGGCACCACCGAATCACGATCTCGGAAGCGTTCTGCTTATTGATCGACAACTTCGTGCTTCCGTTCGCCTTCCGTGCCGACAGCGATCTCTTCCGCAAGCAAATGGAAGACCCGAAAATCCGACGTTTGCTCATCAAATACGCCGACGACACGAAGAACTTGTACGCGCGTTACGCCGTCGAGGACGCTCGTAAAAAGCGTAAACGGCCACGCATGACGGCTTTCACGTTCAGCCAGTGCATGTTGGACAAGCACATCCAGGATGTAACCTTCAACAGCGAAAAAGTGCTCGGAGTCGTGCATCATGTGCTCAGAAACTCGTCAGATGAGCCCAGACAAGGTGCAGAGACGGCTGACGGTGCGGTGGCTGTCAATCCACGCCTCGGTGCTGTTCACGATGACGAGGAACTCACGTACGAATCGTTTGAAGAAGCGCTGATCGCCATTGCATGCCACAAATTCCCTGATCCCTATGTCTCACTTGAGAGTCGCGTTGAGAAGTTTTTCTCGTTCTACGTGCGAGAACAACGTGGAAATGCCAGTGCAAACAATGGTACTACCTGACTGGATGACGCGTCAGCTCCAGCAGACAGCACTGCGAACAATCAGCAGGAAAGCCCATACAAAAAAAGCAAAAAAGTCATATCATTCCGTTACCCTTCCGTTCGTTCCTTTCTTTATATATGACCCACGAGAGATCCACAGAACCTTGATCTTCTAAGCACTCGTCGTGGTTGCAAGCGATGTTCTCCAACCCTCCGGAAAGCCACGAGTACCATCGGGTCCCTTTGCCATGCGCGACTTGGCCACGGCAGTGGCTCCCACCTGTCTCATGGCTTGCAGAAGCGTAGAGTTCACAGCGCGAGAGCCACGACGAGGTTCTTCAGACGATGACAGTCGCAGGATACTGGTCGCATGGCCTACAGCCGTCGGCGGCGACAACATCGTATCTTGTATTTCACTGGTGACGACGTTAGTGGGTGTCGCAGCGGTAGCTGTGTTCGATAGGCCCGGTAGCGGTGTCTTCACATGCGCAAACTCGACACGGTCACCTTCGTTGAGCACATCGCTGCGCAGAACGTTTCGTGCGATGAAAGGAATCTCTAGAGGCGACTCTGCTGACTCAGCTGTTTCCTCAGCCCCAGCTGCAGAGTCTATACGAATCACACCGCTGCCGTCGTCTTGAACGCGGGTTACGACACCCTGCTTGGCATGAGACGCGACTAGGCGAATTTTGCTAGCGCGTTGCGCGCCCTTCTTCCCTGTTGATACTTGGGCAAGAAACTCCACCTCGTCACCTTCTCGAAGGATCACAGTCTGGTCCACGATATCCTGCAGATGGTACACGTAAGCAACGCGCGAGGGTTTCTTTTTCGCAGGTTTCGACTCTGCTTCCACAATAGTTTCGGCAGACGTGTCGCCTTGCGCTTCAGATTCCCCCTTGCTCTTCTCAGCGTCTTCACCGGAGTCTTCCTTCTCCTCACCCTCTTCGTCAGCTGCATCCGTCTCATCGTCTTCAGCAACTACATCGGCGGAGTCTTCATCTCCAAAACCTGTGGCTACCAGTCGTATCTTGCCCACTGTGCTCACTTGTGGCTGATTCTTGTTGTATCGCGCCGAGCCTCCAGTCTTTTTCATTCGCTGCAGGAAGCTAGGACGCGTGACCACGCCGCGGAATGAGAGCAAGTCCACTTTTTTTATCGTCCCCTCAGGGACAACTGTGATACCAATGGCACGCGTCTTTTTCTTCTTCTCGTCGTACTGCATACGGAAAGTCACCTCCATGCCTTCCTTGAGCTGTTCTAAAGTTTCACCAGACGTGACTTCCTTGATGTGGAAGAACAAGTTCTCAGTTAAATCCTGCGCCGCACCAGTCGGAACAGGCTCAATGAAACCAAAGCCTTCACTTTTCAGCACGGCGATCACTCCTTCACCAGTTGGCAGCTCTGCAGCCTTCTTCTTTTCAGTGGCGTTCGCGCTACGAGGAGCGACGGCCGCTGCTTCCAACAGCACAACTGATTTGCACGCAAACTGTTTGGTGCGCTTGATTTGCGCAAGCGTGAAAGACACACGATCGCCCACGCGCGGATCGTAGCGCACCTCAGTGACATCATCCAGTTTGAAGTCTAGAATAATCTCGGGAACCTGACCGTTCTCAGTATCAATTGGCTTGTTTGCGACCACTCCCGGAGAGCTCAGCTGTAGCTGACGCTGCAATGCGCCAGATCCCGGGCGAACGTCCACGCTGCCATGCTCAATACCGAGCCAATCACAGTATTCATGCAACGCAGCGCGCTCAAATTTGGACAAGGAACTTGGTAAAACTAGTTCACGACGCGATGATTCTGCTGTATCCTCAGTAGCCTTGTTTTCTTCATCCTTGGAAACATCTTTCTTCTTCCTCTTCGACATTTCCTGTGTCAGAAACACAGCGTCGATCTGTTCCTTCAGTTCCGGAAGGAAGTCAATCAAGTGTCTTGAAGGCGCAGTCCATCGAATGCGTCCGTTCTGCGGGGCTGATTGCTTAAAATTACGGCGAGAACTGTTGGACGACGACGAGGATGGGACACTGAGGATCACACCCTCGAGCCCCTGCTCCAATACAGATTCCCACTGAATGCTTCCTGCGGGTAGTAGTTCAACGCGAGTAGCACGCAAGTTATCAGACTTGCCACCATCACCCGGCGATACATCAAAGGCGACTTCCGTGTCGACGCGGAAGTCACGGTGGGAACTCATGACATCGGAGAAGCGGAAGAACGCGTCTGCAGTGCGGTCAACCAATTTAATGAAGCCGAATTCTTCCTTCACAGATGAGATCACGCCCTGCGTACGATTCTTGGGGTTTAGTTGAAGCACGCGAACATTCACAGCTTTCATTTTGCGCGTGCGCTTGTCCAAGACTTCGTCCAACAGCACACGATCACCCGCAAGCGGCGCATAACTCATTTCCTGCGTGTCCGAGCGTCGAAACACGAGAGTTCCGGGCTTAGGACCCTTGCCCTTCTTCTTTGAGTTCGAGCTTGTGGGAGCTTGAGCTGCGGCTTCCGCTTCATCTCCCTGTGACTGCACAGACGACGGTGTATCAGGAGTAATGACTCCCATAACCTCTGGAGCGTTGCGAGGTTCCTTGGGGGCCTTTGTGATCACACCTTCGATGTTGGCACGCAGCATTTCTTCAAAGCTCACTGTGCCAGACGGCAGCTTATGCACGCGTAACGCTGTAAGGCGCGGACGAGATCGGCCACTGGCGTTCTCGTCATCGTGGTCTTCGTATACAAAGAACGAGACTTCGTCGCCTTCACGGACAGTAATGCGGTTCTTTGAAGAGCGGCTATTGCGACGAGGAGAATTCTTATCGTCCGGAGGCGACGAAGCCGCAGTTTCTTCTTCGTCATCAGCACGCAGCTCGTGCATGGGGAAGTAAACGTCCTCGGGGCGGTCGCAGCAGCGAATGAAGCCGCCACCGGACTTAAGACAGTCCACCATGCCTTGTTCGCGCGTCATGGTAGCCAGTTTGGCGTCGATCACCTGTTCCAGCTTGGCCTTTGCTGAGCACGTAATCACGAGATCCACGGCACGTTTGCGTCCAGTCTTGCGGTGGATGGCCACGCGGAACTGGACTTCGTCGCCAAAGACTGGGATGGTCGGCTGGTTGCGTTTGCCCTTGCTGCGAGGCTTCTGCTCCTTCTCTTCCGCTGCATCGCTGGCCTCATCAGCAGACGAAACCACACTCTCAGTCGTGAAGCGCACGACCTCACGCTTCGCTTGCAATACTGACGGAGCAGCTGCATCTGCTTGCGCTTCGGTCGCTGTCGTCGCATCATCTTCCGCTTCTTTCGGTCCACGCACTTCAAGCAGACCGAAGGCTTCAACGCCGTTGCTGTTCTGATTGTAGGACGACGGTCCGCGAGGCAGGCCTTTGATCACGACGCCTGCGACCACATCCTCTGAAATCTATCGCCATAACTCTGCGGTCAGTACCCACCCCCACTGCCCATCAAACACAGACAACGCAACGTACGTCCTCAAACACGATAGAGCCCTTGGGCAGCGTGACGAGCTGACACGCGATCTCCTTCTGCGATCGCTGATTGTACTTGACCTTGAACTCCACTTCGTCTTGCAGCTGCACGTCCACTGGCGCCTCCGAGATGTGGAAGAACAAGTCTCCTTCGCGATCTGCGCAGCTGTTGCCACATCATCTAATGTTAGCTCCGCCTTCTTCCTCTCCCAACGCGGAGCACACCGCGCTATTCTCACCTGACAAAGCCAAATGACTCCTTAATGGCGACCACGATGCCGCGCTCAATCGGGTCGTTCTGCTGCTGTCGGGGCGCGCGGCGCTCGTCACGGTAATCACGTCGGTCGCGGTAGTCGCGTCCCTGATCGCGTCCCTGATCCCTGTAGTCACGGCCTTGATCGCGAGAGTCCCGCTGGTCGCGTCCTTGCTCCCTGTAGTCGCGCTGGTTGCGCTGCGGCTGCGGCTGCTCCTGCTGCTCCCGCTGCTCCCGACGGAACGTCTCCCACCGGTTCGCCGGCGGTGGGTCTGCTGCGGAGCCGGCGGAGCTCACGGGTTCGCGTGCCCATGCGTTCGGGCGCGGCGCTTGCTGCACCGCCGGCGTGTCGTCCTCGACGTCGTCGGCCGCCCAGTCGCCAGCCTGTGGAGCGCGGAACATGCTTTGTCTCTGGCTTGCGGATCTGCTCGAGTGTCGTCTATGGCCACACAACCCAAATGACAAATGGGTGGGTTCGGTGGGTCGGGCTCGTGTTCGGGTTGATGCTTTTCTTTTTTTCTGCAGAAAGAAACATCATCTAAAGTTCAAGAAATATCATGATTTTGCTTATTTTAGGACGGCGACAGACAATGATACAACTGCAAATGTTCCACTCTTTACGAGGCTCCAGTGCTGGACACTTCCCGAGCAGGTTCCCCTGGTTCCTGTCTCGCGGCGCTCGACATTCTGCTATTACTACGTTTCCTATCCAAATCGCTGCTGGTGCCGGTCTTCGCCGTGTCTTCCGCATTGTTGGTCGCGATATCGTCGCCTTCCTTGGCCTCCGGGTGAAAGTGCTTCATCTCATCCCAGATCAGCCGCTGCAGCGCAGGCTTCGTGAGCTTCTCGTTCTCAAACTCAAAGTCAAAGATTGATTCTGCCGTCGTCTCATCGTCCACGTTGCGGATCGACGCCAGATACGGATGGGCCAGAGCTTCATCGATAGTAATGCGCTTATTCGGGTCGATCACAAGCATGCGCTCCAACAAATCTAGCGCATCGGGCGCGGTTTCAGAAAACATCTGCGACAGTGGCTTGAGCGGATTCGGTCCGCGCTTCAGGAACTCGGCATTCATAAACTTACGAGCACGCGCGTTGGTCAGAAAGTAAAGTTCCTGATCGCTCGGTGCACCGAGCGCGTTCATAATCAGGTGAAGCTGGTCAATGTAGTCTTGTCCAGGGAACAAAGGCTTGCGTGAAAGCATCTCCGCGAAAATGCAGCCCATGGACCAAACATCCACTTCTCGAGTGTACTTCATGCACCCAAGCATGATCTCTGGGGCTCGGTACCATCGCGTGACGACGTACTCCGTAAGCTCAAGCTCTTCTTCGGGGAAGATGCCGCGTGCGAGGCCAAAGTCGCAGATCTTGAGCTCGCAGTTTGCGTTGACAAGAATATTTGACGGCTTGAGATCGCGATGGATCACGTTGGCCGAGTGCACATACTTCATGGCACACAACATTTGGTACATGAAGAAGGCCACATGCTCGTCCGAGAGCGCGTGCCTCGAGTAGATCACGCGATGCAGATCTGTGGCCATGAGGCCGGAAACAATGTACACATCTTCAAAGCTCCCAAGCGAGACCGGTTCGAGGATATCGTCCACGCCGAGCACGCACTTGTGGTTTAGATGGCGCATAAGTTTGATCTCGCGCACAATGCGCTTGGCATCTGTGAGGTCATCGAACGCTCGCTGGATGTTCTTGATTGCTTGGCTCTGGCCAGTGTTCGCATTCTTGGCTGAGATCACCACGCCATACGCACCAGAGCCGATGGTCTTCACGTATTCATAGTAATTCGGAATCTCAAAACGTGTGTTCGAGGTCATGAAGCACTGCATCCCCTCACGAGTCGCAGGCAGATACTTGGGCTTGTTCGCTGCATTGGCCGCCGCTGCAGCTGCATCGTCTGTACGCTGCTTCTGACGCAGTCGCTTGGCGGCTTCCTGTCGATTGCGCTCTTCCTGTAACTTGTCCTCCGTGGCCTGCTTGCCGTAGGTCACGAACGAGCCGTCCTTGGACGGCACCAGCGCATGGTTCCAGCGAATGGCTTCCTGCAGCGCAGCCTTCCATGCAGAGTAGGCCTTCTCATCCTCCGCCTCCACAATGAGCGACTTGGTGCCACAGCGTAGCTCCAATCGACGTGGGAATTTGGTCGAACTCAGGTGCACAAGCGTATGGCCGGGCCCAATGGGCGTCTCCGAGCACAATGTGAGCGACTCCTTGCTGGTATAGTAGCCCAGAGTCATGTGGCGCTCTTCAAGCCGCAGAATAAAGTACCGTTTGGTCCACATTTTGAGCCGCAGACCTTGCTTCATGAGGTAGCCTTCCTGAATCACGTCGGCCTGGCGGAACACCACGGCAGGATGCGTGCGACTGGGCACAGTCTTACCGTGCAGCCACATGGAGAAAGCAGAGCGACTCTTGGTTACGTACACGCCATCGCCTGTGCGGTCATCGCCAGCGGCCGATGACGTCGCGGACGAGGGCGGCGGCAGCGCCGTGGCCGTGGTGCTGCTCATCACGGGGCGTTCGGGCTCTGGGAAGGGTGCCGCCCGGGGGGAAGTTTCGGACGGCTCTTTCTACTGTATAAGGCAACTTCGAAAAACCTCGGGGAAAAACCTCTCACTAGCCCAAGAAATGGATTCTTGCACAGGAGATGGAAAGTATTGTATTTGACAGGGTATTCATTTCAAGAAACAAAAATTTGGGTGGCAGTTCAGTTCAATTCGCTGCCACGTGAAGAGGACAAAGACCGAGCGGTGGCTGTCTGTGGTGTTGTCGTCAGAGGGCGGGGGGGGGGGCGCTCGGGCGTCAATGCGTCGCTGAACATTGGGTAGAGGGAGGAGGAGGCCGTGAACCTCATGAGCAATAGCGTAATTTTTATATACTGTACATCATTGTTCTTTGAGGTTTATTACTGAAGAGCTGCTAAGATCTTCACGATTCGATGCGTGGGATGTCTTATTCGTTGCGGAAGGTGTGTTTGATTGGGCCGAGAGAATGCGGTGCACATTCACTGACGCACCAAGTGCGGGGTTCTTCTGCGGAAGCAGGTGGTTCCGACTTGATAGAGACGGACAGTCTGTTCCGCACCAGCTCACATGATGTCTGATTCTAACTCACCTAACCGCCTTTATAACGACTCTGCATCAACATGGGTAACTATAACTGACATCTCACTTGTGTAGCCATTTCGGAAAAGATTTTAATGGCCACGAGGTCCATAGAGATGCTGTGAAGTGCATCCGCATATGTCAGATACTGTAGTGGTGCGCAGTTGCGGAAGCGCTGGACATCTGTGAGACATCTGAAGTGATTTCAAACGTTGCACGACGTGCGTCGGTAGTGTATTGAACGTGTGATTGGGTCATACATCGGTGACATTAAATTGTACAGGGGCCACCAGTGCATCAGCTTCAGCACACTGCCTTCCACTGTCACAAAGTGAGCCAGAATCCAGACTACCGCAAAGCGTCTCGTGGTGCATCTCCAAATTGTGGTTGGAATTGAAGTGTGACGACATAACATATGAGAGAGAATACGACGACTGAGAGAACTCAAAAGACTGCAAGGATACTTTCTCGTCCTCTTGCGCTATGCACAATGTTGGGATGGTAACGATCTTTTTGCAATGTATTCTGATTCACAAACTTTCAGTTTGTGTCTCTACTTAACCCCTCAAAACCCGATGGCTAACATACGAAAAATTTCATACGTTAGACCTCCAACACGTTTTATTAGAGCTGGCTCGGAAAACGAAAAAGTATACAAAAACCAAGATAAACTGAAAAAAATGATCTGGTGTCCGCCTGGACTATGTGCAAAATGAACAGGGACAGGTGTTGACGCGATAGAGAAATGATCGAAGATGGAAAGAAGCGCGCTAAGGAACAGTCCACACCCAGAATCGTGCGGTTAGAATCCCCCTCCCCATTCACTCATTCTTCGTTTGGATCGAATTCAACGCACATGGCGAGACGCACACACCGTGCCGAGAAGGACTTCCTGGCATCGCTGGAAGTGCCCTCCCCTGAGAAGAGGTTGCGCCGGGCAAGCCAGCACCGGGGACAGTCTGCCGCAGATAAGCCGCCAACAAGATCAGATGTACTACGCGATTGAAGAACGCGCCAACTTCCTTATTCCAGGTTCTACGTCTGCAGCCACAGGTGCGAGCCAAGAAGCTGAAGAGCATGCAGCCGGAGACACCGCTCCGACAACGCAAACTTCGACATCAGAAGGGGTGGCATCCGTCCCAGCCACGCCAAGGACGCCCACGGAGCCGCCCAGAACGAATTTGCCCGCCACAGACAATGAAGAGTCCACTATGCCGATCCCTCAGACGGTATTGGCTCAAGTGACGTCAGACCGGACCTCCGGATACGTTTGTTTCACAAGGAGAGGAAGGTAACAATTGACGCATGGAGTGATGTCAGATCTGATACAACATGAACTGACAAGTATGTGTTCCGATCCAACATGTGGAATCAAGATGCAGCGGGTGATTCTGACATGGATGAAGTTGTTGTGGACGACAACGAGGAGGAAGGAGGCCTGTAGTCTCCGCTCTACCTACATTCTTCGTCTCGCGGACCCATGGAAAAGCAAATGGCATTTTGCATGGCAGAGGAGCGAGCACGGAGTGCAGAGGCCAAGCGGCCGCTGCTGAGGTGGCTGAGGCCAAGGCAACAAAGACGAAGAAGAAGAAGCCGCCACCCACGCTTCCGTCCAAAGCCGAAGACTACCCGCCTGACTCAGAAAGCACAGACAGCGACTGCCAGACTTAAGGCGCTGGAGAATAGCAAGGCATCGGCCTAGGGCTGATCACGCCAATCTTTCGCGCTGCGCAAGCGAGGGTTCGCGCGGCAACCGCGGCAGCTGAGAAGCGGAGAATACTGGAGCTAGCATCAGCTCGTGCGCGGACAGAGAGAGCAGCCAATCATAAGCAAAAGCGGAAGGCGTCGCCCAATAAGGCGAAGGCCACTGAGAAGGGCATTACACCGCATGAAATAATCTTGGTGGACGAAGGGAGCGAAGACAAAGCGTCTGAAAATCGGGACACAGCAAATGAACCATCTGCAAATGATCCATCTGAGGCTGCAGCGTCTGATGGCAACGACAGCGACCACCAGGATGAGTTTGTATCCGACGAGCTTCCAATGAATCCACAGAAGGCTTTGCGGGCATCCTTTACCGCCAGTTAACCCCCGAAAACACCAGAATCTGAATGCACTCCCGACGCGAATATGGATCCCAGTCCGGATGAAGCCGCAGCGTCTAGCTACAAGGTCATCGGGTCAAATTGTGACTCGGAATCTTAATGCTGGATGGAATCGGAATACATACCAGCTGCGATTCCGGTACCCCGCTGAAGAACTGGTTTACGAAGACATCGAGGAAGTTTAAGTTGACTCCCCCTTGTCGAATGGTCCGCCTCCATCGTCAGTCGACTTGCTCACCCTGTGTCGAGACGAAAAGGTAGTCAAAGCGCTCCGCAACAGCGGATGGGAAACGGTATGTTTGATTATACAACATGTTCTCGGCTGTATATACAACATGCACTAATCGAAATGTCTTACATGCAGATCCTGACAATTTACCTCCTGATGTCAACTATCCTGGCCTTTATGCTGGACCTTTTGGTTCAACCCATACTGTTGCAGCTTTGGCGGAGTCTCCGTTGGACTTGTTTCTATCTCAAATGCCGAAGTCCATGTGGCGCAAGATTGCACGCGAGTCCAATCGCTATTATCGCCAAAATTTCTCGGCCCGGGTGGACAAAATGTACCGTGCTCAGACCGGGCCTGACAAGAAAACAAGAAGCGAGCTGATGGAGCGCGAAAGTCGAATTCCTGATATCCAGCCCCGTGAGTGCCTTATTGTGATTGGCCTGTTGATTGCGCACTCGTTTTGCCCACACACCTGATCACTGGTCGACCACATCAGTCGGTGCAGTTCCTACTGGCACGTTTGGGCGATACATGTCGAAGCACAGGTTCTCGCATATAATGTAGAACCTGTATTCTCCGATGATACGAGCCCCAAGTCGGCTACCAACCGCGCGTGAAAAGTGCGCTCAATTGTGGATGCTCTGCAGCACTCGTTCAACCAATCATTTACGACCCCGCCGATGCTGTCTTTCGACGAAGATATTATCCCGTCGCGGAGTACGTTAAATCAGACGTGACAATACCTGAAGGACAAGCCTCACAAGTGGAGCACGAAGCTCTTCATGACGTGCTGCGCCAAGATATCCTACTGCCTTCGGTACGATCTCGTCAAATCGCTATTGCACTCTATGAGTGTGTCGTAAAACGTCCGAATCAGAATTCCTTATAAAGGAATCTGCGAGTCATTAGGGCACCGAAGTCGCCTTCACCGGTATCGTTGGCCGCTGATGGGGTGATAAATCTGGGGTTGGATAGGTCGAGGATACTTCCACTCGCCGATGCCGTTGATGTCTTCCTTGCTGGGTTTGTGAATACCAGCCCACAAAAGGCGTGCGCGGACGAAGAACTGTCTTCCGCGGACGCCCTGGAGCTCACTAGGAGCCTTTGCGGTGGTGAATCTAGCACCGAGCGTGGCCTTGCCTTGCTTTGAGGTGGGGAGTGCGAACTCCACCGGCCTCGCCTTCACGTTTTACGTGCCCTACGTTCCGGGCATGGGTCTTGAGGGTGAGCTATCGCAAAGGCCAGCGGCCACTTTGTTTCACCTGGCGTAGGACACAAAGGGACACTTGAGCAGAAGAGCGCAGATCGATAACCGTATAACCATTTAAGCTTTCCAATCTACCCTTTTGCTTGCCTATACAAAGTTCAAGATACTTCTTCACGAAACTCCACGTGCGAACTTTCCGGCGGTCATTTTCTTTTTAGACCCTTCAGGTCTTTCTGAAAAAGATCTCCC